>WBZZ01005247.1:87500-108461 GCA_019918135.1 Paulinella micropora
CTCTCGGGGTTTCCCACATCCTCGGGTCAGATAAACCCTCCCATATATAGATTAATTACAAGTTAATAGCGATAAATATTTGTTCGACATATTTCGTGGTTTTTGGCGTGAATTCTGGTGCACCCTTAAGTGACAACCTCCACCCCCCCCCCCCCCCCACACCCTGGCACTTTTCGCACGATGCTACTGTAGGGTTGAATAATAAGCACAAAGTGGCAACTGTTCTTTTTTTTTTGAAATGGTTTAGTAGTATAGAGTGCCACTTCATCACAGTTGTTCAATACATACCTCCGGAGAAATCAAAACGGCTCCAACAGCCTTCCTATTGAAAGTAGTATTTTTCACAAAAATCACTCATTCACAATTTCATCAAAATCTATCTTCCTATTCATAGTTTATCATTTCAAGACATTCTTCAAGACATCTTCAAGACATCACGATAAAAAAAAAATTAAGCAAAATGTATAAAAAACAAAAAAATCAAAAAACATTTTTTTATTTTTCTGTTTCCAGCAAAAATGCAATAGAAACTGCTCTCCTATTCATTTCACAAACAAACAATACAGGAAGCAATTGTAAGCAAATAAACCTTAGTCTTAAAAGTTAATTTCTACTTAAATAATTATAAAGACACATATATAGGATGACGCCGTTCAGGATTTCAAAAGGTTGTGTAATGGTTAAGAATAATGAAAAAAAGACCTATGTTGAAAGTTCAATGGAGAGGAGGAAAAGTTATGTGTAAGAGTTTCTGCATAGGAAAATGCAAATCAAAAGAGCAAGCATTGGAAGAAGCAAATGAATATCATAAAGAATTTGTAATACCTAAATATGAAGAATGGAAAATAAACTATGACAGTGAAAGAAAAGCAATTAAAAATGAAAAAATCAAGAAATGGATAATCAAAAATTATATTTGTGAATGTGGAGCAGAGATTACAAATGGAAGTAAATGTAAGCATAAGAAATCTAATAAGCATAAAGAAAACGTAGAGTTGTTAAAATCTAATGTTGAATAAGTTAAGAAAGAAGAAGACGAAAGATGTAGTATGTGTGGTTATATGGAAAATAATTGTCATTGTGGTTCAGGATATAGCAAGTACAATCATACTTGGAGATACAAAAGATTAATAGGATTTATGGGTTTGCTAGCATAGCATAGCCGTACAACATTTTCTCCTATCTAATTGAAATCATTTCGACGGGGGTATGGGCGAATTTTATGTTAAAGACAAGGACACAACACTATATAGAGACACACAGGGACACAGGACACACCCCACATTTGAGACGGAGAAATTATTTTAATTTTATAAAATTATATTTCCTTAGATATATTTATCAAACATGGAGACACACGTATAACTGCAAGGTTTACAGGTTGGATAGATTAAGGGAATATAAGATAAATTACGAAATCAAGTCTGTCAGGGGTCGGGATGTGCTATATATCAAACCGAAGGTAAGGGGGTATAAAATTGATACACTGACTGCCCAAAACTACTTGAACCAAGTAAGAGGTGCGGTGTATTTCGAACACCATGCTATACCAATAGCGCCACCTTTACCTACGATTGAAGAGAAAAAAGAACTGAAAGAAAATCTAAGAGACTTGTTGAGGTATGGTAATTATGATATCATAAGGGACGACAGCAAGGAACACAAACTAGGAATAAATGAAAGCCGATATGCGGCAAGGATTAACTGCAACTTCCGATCATTTACGATGCGCGACGTAATAAGATTCATTGAAATAATATTGAACGACTTTGTAAGACGACAATCGCCCGCAGATAAGATTGATGTAGGTATTGAGTTTTTAGATTACTATGGAAAGGTATCAACAGGCTTACATAAAGTTAATCAAATCTCGGTTGAAAAAGTTTTAGAAAGATTGTCTGCAATATTTCAAAGCAACGAAAGTCTTTATATGGACGAGAACGGAACAAACTTTGATAAATTAAAAGTTGTGTTGAAATCTGTTAAAATGCAGACGGGAGGGACAAGGCTACAGATTTTGAACAAATTAGATATATACAGAAAGAAAGGAGTAATCTGTATTAGCAACAGCGATAACTTATGCATAGCACAAGCAATCGTTGTGTTGTCAAAGCAAAAATTGAAAAACATCAAAAATACAAAACAATATTAATGGGGAGAAAGATATAGCAGGAAATTGCTGAGTCTTTACACGATGAAGCGAAAGTTATTAAGGATGTGTGTGTGATACAAGAAATTAATACATTCGCTAATCACATTAAATACAATCTGGTTATTGTCGAATTCCCTGACAAAATCATTTATAAAACAGAACTACTTGATGCGAACTGCGAACGGCTGACTAACCTTTACATTCTAAAGACTGAAGGACATTACGATGCCATAACTAACATGAAGTCTATGCTAGGAAACAAGAATTTCTGCGAGTTGTGTCTAAGAGGGTATATGGAAAGACATGCCTGCGACGCCAAATGTAGTATCTGCGAAACCAAGGGATGTAAGGGAATAAACGACAAGAACCAGTGGAAAGAATGTGAGAAGTGTAACAGAAAGTTTCCAAACACTGAGTGCGTTAATAACCACATGACAACAAACTGCGATGTAAAAGCGAAATGTAAATCGTGTGGACTGAATTACAGAAAGAAGGATGAGCACAAATGCTGATATGCGAAATGCCGAAATTGCAAAGTAGTGAAACCGCTTGAGCACCAATGTGAAATAGTCCAAAAAGAAATGAGAGTCTTACAGCCGTCAGAGCAATACATATTCTTTTACTTTGAAGCGACACAGGATACAGGCGAACACATTGTTAATCATGCTGAAAGCCAGTATTACGATGCGAAGGGACCGCCAGTAATTCACAAGAACATTCAAGATTTCTGTAATTGGGCTTTTGACACTAAGCACAGCGGATTTACATTTATCGCACACAATGCACGCGGTTATGATTGTCAGTTTATTCTTAAGTGGTTGGTTGATAATGGTCAAACTCCATTTGTAATTTATGAGGGTGGTAAGATTATGACGATGACACTTAAGAAGTATCGCTTTATAGACAGCCTAAGTTTTCTTATGATACCATTGTCAGACTTTCCAAAGACATTCGGGCTTACGGAACTTAAGAAAGGTTTCTTCCCGCACTTCTTCAATACAGCAAAAAATAAAAACTATGTCGGGGTAATGCCACATAAGAAACATTACTGCTACGACACGATGCGAGGAGATAAACAAAAGGAATTTCTTGAATGGTATGACGAGCAAGTGAAAGCACATAACCACTTCGATATGGTGAAGGAAATCGCGGAGTATTGTCATAGCGATGTTGATATACTGAGAAAGGGTTGTATAGATTTTAGAAACCAGTTTCTAGAGTTTGGTATTGACCCTTTTTAATATACAACTATTGCGAGTTGTGTTATGGCTTTGTATCGTGCTAAGTTTATGCAAGATAATTCAATTGCGATATTGAAAGCGGAAAAGCAAAACAGGATGACTTCTAGGGCTTGTGTAGAATGGTTAGCATACAGAAGCAAGTTAGACAAAACCGATATTAAACACGCATTCAACGGAGGTGAAAAAATGTTTCAACTCTGGCAATCTCGTGTGTATGTAGATGGTTGGGACGAGAAAAACAAAACCGCTTATGAGTTTTACGGGTGTCATTGGCACGGATGTCAGAAGTGTTGGAATAGCAATTCTCTGAATGTGAAGAAGAATAAAACGATGGGCGAACTAAACAAAGAAACAATGAGAAGAGAAAAACAACTTAACGAACAAGCAAAAGTAATAAGTATCTGGGAGTGCGAATGGAGCCTGATGAAAACCAGTGAAAGACTGGCTGAGGATACAAACGAACGAATTACTGAACAAGAAGGACTAAACCCACGAGAGGCAATGTTTGGAGGTAGAGTGAATGCTCTTAAATTATATTGGAAATCACGACATGATAATGAGTATGCGAAATATATTGACATATGCTCACTTTATCCGACCGTGATGTATTACGACCTTTATCCAAGCGGGCACCATATAATTATTAGACCAAGCACAGAGGAGGAAAGAAAAAATATGAAAAACAAATTATTAACAGAGAATATTTCGGAGTGGCTAAGGTTAAGATGCTACCGCCGAGAGGCTTACTACACCCAGTCTTACCGAAGGCAGATAGAGGTAAGATGGTGTATTACTTATGCGATAAGTGCGGAATGACTGAGCAACACGGCGAATGTAAGCACACAGATAAAGAACGAGCAATAACAGGTACATGGGCAACTCCAGAAATTTACAATGCCTTAGACAAAGGGTATAAGTTAATAAAAATATATGAAGTATGGCACTGGAAAGAACAAAGCAGTAGTTTATTTAAAGAATACATAAAGACATTCTTGAAAGTAAAACAAGAATCCAGCGGATATCCCGCGGGATGTAATACAGAAGCAGAAAAGCAAAATTACATAAACAGCATGGAAGTTAAAATGGGTGTAAAGATGGATGAAAGCAAAATATTTAAAAACGAAGGACGGCGAGCAGTGGCTAAGTTGTGCTTGAACTCTTTATGGGGCAAGTTTGGACAGAAACAAAATAAAACACAGAACAAAATGATAAAGGATAAAGAAACCTTATACAAACTATTGAACGATAAATCAGTGGATAATATAAATATTAACATAATTAACGACCAAATTATAGAAGCCAGTTATGACTTAAAACAGGACGCAGTGTGCGACCCGATTAAAACAAATATTGTAGTTGCTTTATTTACTACATGCCACGCGAGAATGAGACTTTACAATATGATGGACAAATTAGGTAATAGGATATTGTATCATGACACAGACAGCGTAATATATACGACTAACAAAGAAATTAATCAGGCAGATGTAGAGACAGGCGATTTACTGGGAGATTGGACTGATGAATTAAAAGGAGCGAAAATAAAAACCTTTGTGGGAGGTGGGGCGAAATGTTATGGATACTTATTAGATAATCGTAAAGCCAGTATGAAAGTAAAAGGATTTAGTATGAACTATGAAACGAAAAAAAGCATTGAATTTACCAAATATGTTAAGTGTAATAAGTTGCGGGCTAGGTATTACGAACACTGAATTATTTGAGAATGGTAAAAATGAACTGGCTGAATTATTGGAGACTGATGAAGAATTACGGATCGCTAAGCGAATTGAGAAGTCTGGAAAAGTAGTTATAATAGAAAATAATAAGATAACGCGAGAGAAACAAAAGAAAAAAATAACAAGCGAATACTTAGAAAAGATATTTAGTTTTACATATACGAAAAGACAAGTTATCGGAATTGTAGAGAATGCGATTGAAACTAGACCTTTTGGATATTAAGGATAGATATTTGACAATTTCACTCTCATTCGCTTTGCTCATTCTCGTTTATTGTCAAACATCGAAACCATTAAAGCAAAAAACGATGTTTTAGAATAAGCGAGAGTGAAACGAAAGCGCAATTCTAAAATATCAATATCAATTAATTAATTTTTTTCCATAAAATTTTTTACCACTCTATATAGACCAATGACCACCCTCACCAGACTATCTGAAAAATTTGGACGACTTTCAATTGAGAAGAATAAGGAATTCTTTTCAGTAAGAGATGTTCAACAGATGATTGATGAAGAAATTAAGGCAATTGAAAAAAGTAGAGAAGGCAAGCCAAGGGATATTTTCCATTTGGTAAGTATAAAGGTAAGAAAATTCAAGATGTAGCGGTTATTGATAAGCCATACCTTGAATGGGTTATGAAACAGCCGTGGTTTGAGAAATTTACAGACATTAAAAGTGAAGTAAAAAAATATGTACAATAAAAAATAAAATTTTACTATACATATATCAATGACCGACCTAAGCACCAAACAGGACTACTTGAATGAAATTGAAAAATGGAGCCTTGACGGCGAAATAAAAAAGCAGTCAATTAAATGGACTAAGCCTGACATTGTATCTTTCTATGAGCAATATAAACCACGTGATGACAATGTGAAAGTAGTTATTCCGTTGGAGGCTACATTAGAAAAAATGATGGAGGAACAAAGCACTCCTTTTAAGGAAACAGATCTTGTTGTGAGAGAGACTGGAATTGAAGAAATAAAGGCTAATGTAGGCGAAGAGATAGCACAAAATGAAACCGATATTTTTCTTCAATATGGTAAGTATAAAAAAATGAAAATTGAAGATGTTGCTAAGATTGATAAACCATACCTTGAATATTTAATTCAACAACCTTATTTTAATAATAAAGATGCGGTAAAAAATATCTCTGATTGATATTTCAAAATCCACACTCCCGCTAACGCTCCCGTGTGTTTTTCAAACATCGTTTTTCTTTTTTTTCGTTGCTCATAAATATCTATTGATCCTCAACGAAGTTAGCGATAATATTGATATTTCCTCCTCCACCAGCAGAGACAGACTTCTGCGTAAAAGTTAATACATCACTCGGCGATAGGTATATATCATAACTTCTAAGATTGATTTGTTGAGTTGATTGAGAATTTACATATAGTTTAAAAATTGTTGTTCCGTTTGCGATAGCACTCGCCTTTGTGTCAGTATCTACAATTGAATACTTAGAATCAACATCTGCAAAACTTGCTCCAGTTAGTGTTCCATTTAATACCATTCTGACAACATTTGACTTAGTATCTTCATTTGTAATACTTATCAAAGTGTGATAAACATTGAATAATTTGTTAAATTAGTACCGCCCGCATCAAATACCGCTTTGTTTCTTATACTAATAATAGGACTTTCAGTGGTATTTGCTGCTTTACTTCCTTCCACTTCGTTTGTTATGCTGGTATTAATAGTATTCGCTCCCTCAATGAATAAACTAGCACTCGCTGTTTTAAGAATTTGTATTCCAGTCTTTGCATCATTTCTCATTACTGCTGTAAAGGGTAATGTCGTATTTCGCAGGCTTACACCATCATTCGCATTCGCATACTCAATCATATGAACTAATTGAAATAATCCTGTTACGGGATTTTCAATATAGAACTTAATAGCGCCAAACCCAAGATACTGAAATTGAATTTGAAATACATTTCCTTTGCCCCAATTTAATAAAGGCATAGCATAATTTCCATCGCAAGGGTCGTCCCAGTCTGCTTGGTCAATATAATCTACAGCATTTCCCGCACAATGTGCAATATTCATTCCTGCTTGATTTTTGTAAAAATAAAATCCATCGTTAAGGTCATTTCCTATTCCAATAAATGAATAGTAATCTTTTGTATCATCCGTCGTCCATAGAGCAGTAGATCGGGCTAGGACACCCATTCCAGTTCTATATTTTATTCTCCTTTTACTTACCAGTCTAGCATCTGCCGTAGCATCAGCAGTTGTTTTCAATTCAGCCATATTATACAAAAATGACACAGACGATTTTGTTTCTGTTTTTGTCCATATCCTAGTGTTAATGGTATATGGAAAGATTTCTTGTAAAACTGGCGTTAATTGACCTACTACTGCTTCGCCAAAAGCGGTTTTTGAATTATTTGTTTCAATATTACCATCATATCCAACGCTGACATTTATAAATTCGCCGTCAGGATTTTCTGCGATTAAGTTTCTCTGGTGGGGCATTCCTATATTGTATAAAATAAATAAATTAACTATCAAAATTAATTATCGCATCACTAGGTTAAGACATCAAAATTTCAATTCCCTTAACAAGCACACTTCGTTGAAATATGGCGAATTTGTAATGGTTAAGATTATTTCCAGCAGTAGTTGAAACGAACTCATATCGCCTCTCGGTGTCAAGGCTTAGACCACTTACCTCATATCCGTCGGTATCCTTATCACACAGCGGGCGGTTGTTGTCCCAAGTATCCACATGAAACCAGTTGTAATGATACACATTAGAATTTAAAATAGCACTACCCTTCAACTTATCCTTGAGAAGCATATAGTCTTCATTTCTAGATGTATCAATATCAAATTGTTGAATACGACTTCCGTCAAGGGTTGTGTAATATGTTCGAACCTTAGATGATTGTGCTTGAACTACTGGTGGCCCCACTGCATAACCCGCAGGCATATTGCCGTTATCAAAGGAAGTATTAGCACTCTCAGTGTTGTGAAAGGCGGATGTATGGATACGACGAATTCTTTCACCCTGTGAGCGGTTCATCTTAATAACATAGTTCTGTTGCGATGTTTGAAGATTTTGTTTCCAAGCAATGGGATATTCAATCTTAAAAGGAAAGCCTTCACCCGCAATCTTTTGTTGGACACCAAGGATGACATTTGGGTCAGTCTCAACAGCAAGGAATAAATTTAGGTTTGAGACAATAGCACCAGTGGCAGTAGCCGCTGCACCAGTGGAAATAGAACTTGCATCAGTGCCATAAAATGAAGTGCGGGCAGTGCTCTCCCATACAATACGCATATCCAAAATTTCATTAAACCCAATAGTCTTATCCAATTCAAAAATAGTTCCAAACAGCATACCCAAAGGAAACTTAACACTGATAGCAGGAGTAGTCTTGTTATCAGTACCTCCTTCGAAATACTTAGCCTCCTCAAAAGGAACATCAACAAGGCTATAAGTACCCGCACTGCTATCAGCAAGAGCGGTATCATCGTGGCGACGGGCATTAACAAGTGGCACTTTGTAATATCCTTGAACTGCAGCAACCACTCCAGCAGTATTGGCTGCATCAGTAATTGCCTTTCTTTCCGCTACGGTTCCAATTTCAACTTTTCCAGCATTACACTTTTGAAGCATAGCGCCAGAATTACCTGTTTTCTTGTCATCATCATAAGCACCATGATTTTCAAGTGCCATAAATTTTTCATACTTAATTTCTGGTTTCCATATCACCTTAGTGTAATTACCCACATGTTGAAGATTACACAGATACTGCCCGCTTCTGCTTCGCAGTTCAATAGTTTTAATCATAGACAGACAATCCATATAAATACGATTGAAGTTGCCTGCACCTGCAGCAGTAGGAGTGTAAGTAAATCGCAACAACGACCTCGCAAGGTTCAAAGGGCGAGTAGGAATTTCAAAGGTGCTTTCCATACCACCAGCAGTAGTAAGTGGGATAGTTTGCGAACCTTCACGACTGGTAAGTTTGTTCAATTCATACTTACCTGTGAGCATTTCCTTAGTCTGATGGACTAGTTCTCCTCCGTATTGGACAGGCATTTTTTGTTTTGTTTTTGAAGTAGTGTAATTAACTAATTCACGAGAATATATCTATAGAAAAAATAATTAAATCAAAATTAAAATATCTTTACCTCGCTTTCAACAGATTGAAGAATGAATTAAATAAACTAAAGTAATTAGTTTCACGATAAACCAATAATGTCATAACTATTCCCAAACCATTAAGATTTATTGCTTGGTCGTTTTCGTCCGTCAAGTAAAACCTGAATACATTATTTGAACTTGCGGATAATGTTTTCCCGTATTCACTACCAGAGCCGTCATAAATGACAGAACCGAAAGGAATTTCGTTGGTGGTGTATATTTCTTGAAGCACATGATTATCACCTTCATTCACCAAATCCGATTGAAGATACAGAGTTTTTTCACCAGTTAGAATAATTACATTTGGCGATTTAATTAAATCATTAGCAAAGAAATATGTTGAATTTCTATCAAAACCCATAACCTCGTGAATGCGGGTATCGGCATCAAATATAAACCGCGGTTGAATACCTTTATTCTCTGACACACTGAATGTTAATTTGCCGTCCTCTGGTTCTATGTTGGTATTATTACTGGATACAACATAAGTATAATTATTTGGGCTGTCTGCGGTTAGCGCCTCAGATAGTTTATTTTTTAAGTTGTTCATTATGTAGTTTCCTTCTGGTATCGTAATTAAAGCCTCATATCCATCTTCGCTAAGTGTAAAGGTATTATATGGCGAAGCCACAGAGTAATACGACTTCGGCACATAGATATGAAGAATTTTACAATGTGTGGGATTGTCTAGCCCCTTCATATTGACTTCATGTGTAAAGTCGCTGTCCGTCCCCGTTATTCTATTTTTACTATTTATGTAATAGATACCAGAACTTCTTCCTCCCTTATAGTCCATGATATATTATTATAGATAAATATCTTTTATATGTATGTGTCAAAATGACCATAACCATTCTGTGCTTTTAATTTTTCTGCTTCTTCTTCTTTTAAGCCTGTGTAGCCACTGGCAAATTTAAATTTAATACCTTTTGCTGGCTCCATTAAAAACCTCATACTATGCCACCCGCAGGTATCCGATGTGTCTGATTGTTGTTTTACTTGATTGACCTTCATTAATAAATAACTATCGGGGTGGCTTCGGTCAATTAGTCTTTTCATTTGTTGTTGAAAGTCTTCCGTCGGCTCGTAAAGTGCTAATGGGTCATACACTTCAACACTCCTGTCTTTATCTAGACTTACCCATATAGCAATCCAATGAGACCCTGCTTGCTTGTGATTGTCCAAATTCATAATAAATCCGTATCGCTTTCTGCTTTCTGGCTTCAACTTGTAGATTTCATCGCTGGCTATTGCTCCGAGATACCATCCATATTTTTTCATTATGTTGTCTATTTCATTAGTCATCAGTCCCCGCCCCTCACCCTCTTGCTGTGGTTGCTCTTGCTGTTGCTCGTCTGTCTGTGGTTGCTCTGGTGTCTCCGCGACACTCGGGGGTATGGTTGTCTCCTCTGGTGGTGTTTGGTCTGGCGGTGTAGTCGTATCTGTTGCCGGCTCTGGTGGCGGGGGTAGCGGTTGGGGCATTCCCTCGTCAGTATTCAAATCATTTGAAACTTGTTTATCAACATTTGGGTATATCGTCATTTTGCTAGTTAGAGTATTTGCAAAGTCCTTTTTGTTCATTGTGTGTTTCCAATCTTTGCGGGATAGATATTTTTTAATTGTTTTTATTGAAAATACCTTATCAATTAATTCTTCTAATGTCTTCGCTCCACTACCTTTTTGCTCATTAATACCCATATACTCTTCATATCTAGCATAATCCGCCACTTTTCTTTTTACGTTTTCCTTTTCATTTCCAACATCAATATTAAACCTTTTAATCATGTCAATAATCCACTTTGAAGTGTCTTTGTAATTTAATTTTTTATGTCCATCACTATCTAGTCTCTTTCTTAAAGCCTGTGCTAACTCTTTTATAGTAATGTTTGGGTGATAAGTTTTTGAAAATGCTGATATTAAAAATGGATTAATTTGTAAATGTTCAAAATGCTTACCCTTTTCTTCTGCTTTTTTTTCTTCCTTTTCAAGTTTTTCTTTATATTCTTCTGCTAACTTTTTCTGTTCCTCTAAAGATGTCGCTGTGGCTATAGCCATCTGAATATCTTGACTGGCTTTTTGTAAGTCTTTACGACTCATCTTTTTTATGAACTTATCTGTATATCCTGCTAATTTCAGTGCTTCAATATCTTTCTGCTTTTGCTTTTTTTCTTCCTCATATTGCTCTTTCGTTTTCAATGGTGCTTCATCTCCTAAATCAGGTAAGGGCGGTGCTTGGGGTGGTGCTCCAAATGGTGGTGCTTGTGGCGGTGCTCCAAATTGTGGCGGTGCTTGTGGCTGTCCATATTGCGGTGGCATAATATATTGATATTGTGGATTATCTCCAACTGGTTGGAGATAGGGTGGTAATGCTTGTATTCTATTTTTTCTGTCTTCTTCATATTTTACATCTTCTATGAGTTTTTGCTCCCTTCTTAGTTCTCTGTCTTTTTGTTCTTGTCGTTCCTTGATATCGGATAGTTCATTGCGGTGTATCCTTGCTAACTCATCCTGCCTTTCCTTAGTATCTGCGTCTACGCGACGCTCTTGCCTCTTCTTCTCCTCTACTAAATCCTCCCTTGCTTTCTTTTCTTTTTTCTCTATATCCTCAATACCCTCATACTTTTCCTTTCTGAGTTTGTCTAAGTGGTCATTAATGGCTGTTCTCGTACTTTGTTCAATCTCTGACAGGCTCTGGACTTTCCTTAAATCCTCCTTCTTTTCTTTTTTCTTTGCTTTTGTGGTACTGCCACGTTCGCGTGGCTTATTGCTCAAGTATTTCATAAAAAGTTTAACGATTTGAAGTGTGCTCATATCATTTGTTTTCTTACCAAAATTAAGATAATATTTTTTGCCCTTCTGGATAATATACGGCTTCCCGCTTTTATTTCTATAAACCCACGGGGTCTTACCTTAGGCTTCCTTGTTTTTTTGGTTTTAGCAACCATTGCTTTCCTAAATTCACACTTTCGCTTCGCTTTCGTGTGTTTTAGAAAATCGTTTTAACACTTATATATTATTAGAGCAAAAAATAATTTTATCTTTAACGATGTTTGAGAATAAACGAGAATGAGCGAAGCGAATGAGAGTGAAATTCTCAAACATCTAGAACTTGAGTGCTCCTCGTCCGCTCTGCCTACCATATCCAAGTTTCGCGGCGGTAGAGCCTATACGAGACGCATATGGAACCCTGACATCACCAAGCGCATTCGCAGTCTTTGAAATAATCTTGTTATCACGAAGAAATTTATTCACCGCCATTACTGTCTTACCAACCTTTGCCCAGTTAATCTTACCGCCGGCCTGTCCCTTGCCCTTCTTCCGTCCAGTCTTCTTTTTACCTCTAGCCATGTTGGTGCTTGAGTTAATTGTTCGTTTGCCGATTGTTGGAATGACTTCAACACGAGATGTTTTTACTACCATTATAATAAGTAAAAAAATATTTATTAATTCTAAAAATATTATTTTAATCTGTAAGCAAAGTTTGCGTAATTTATCATCAACACTTGAAACATAAAGAAAATTAAATCTCTCCTTTGTTGCTTCGTGATACTTTTGAAGAAAGTAATCAAAATCAAAAGATAAGTCTCAATGTTTATACACGAGTTCCATTTTGTCCTGAGACTGGCTTGGAAAGATTAACAAATAATCTAACTGCTTAATGGCTTCTGGCCGTAGGTCGTTTAAATACTGGCTTGACATAATCACCTTTGATTTATAGTGTCTGTTCTTTTTTGACAAATCACTTACGGACTTGTCTCTTAATCCGCTCCCTAAATCATCCAAAACAAAAACTACCTCTGGAGAAATATACTTACTTGGTCGTTCTTTTGGTGCCTCCGCAGCGCTCTGTTTCTTTTTTTCTTCTTTTCCAAAGTATAAAAATTGTGGTTTCTCCATCGGTTCTTCATCTTTGATTTCACCTTCATGTATATCTCCATCTTGATGGAGATTTTCATCCTGTTTGTTCAGTTTGTCAAGTTCGTAGTCTATCACATTCACCCCGTCTGATTTGAGAAAGGTATATATTGCCATCGGGTTGCCTCTGTTCTTAAAGTGCTTAACCATTGCTTTATAAATGTAATCCTTGTGTATTGTTGAAGCAATAATGACAATGCGGGTTTTTCTGTCTGTCGTCCGTTTCAGTATTTCAAAGAGTGCTGTCGTCTTACCGCTCTTCTTACGGGCAAGTAGAAATATGTTGGCATACGGCTCATTAAATAATTTATAACCTTTTGCTTTTTTATCTCCGTTTCCATCCTGCTTCACAGGCTTAACTTTGACGTTGTTAATCTTCTCCATGATATTTTAGAATTGTGCTTCGTGCTGTCGCACTCTCTCTTATTCTAAAACATCGTTTTTTCTTTATGGTTTAAAATAAATTGGTGTTCGATGTTTATCAATATCACAAACAAGTTTGAGATTACGAGTATGAGCAAAGCGAATGAGAGTGAAGTTGATAAATATCACCCGACGAATTCTAGGCATACAACAATTCTTCCCGCTAAACTTCCTGTATCAATATTTCCGCTGTCAGTTTCAAGGACTTTAAATGTATATTGTCCGTCAGTCCATCCGACAACACCCAAATTATAACCGAGGTTTGAAATGTTTGCTGTAGTGCTGTCCGCAAATGTGCCAATAATTCCAATTCTGTCCATGTAAAGAATTCTGGTTTTGGTTTCGGTCTGGTCGTTCATATAGTGGATAAATTTTACATTCATTTTGGTGGGTGTGAATGACATTTGAATATTTTTATTAAATGTTTTGCTTCCTCCAGCAAAATCATTGCTCAGAAAAATAATCTTTTGGTATTTATATTCAGTAGCCATGATTATATTACTACTCATAAACTTTTTAATAACAAAAATATTTTCGCGGACTGCCTGTGACTTTTACTCAAGGGTCGGCGATAAAAAAAATGAGAGTTGTGCTTATTGTATTCAGAAAGGAATAGAAACAAAATTTAAATGTGTGTATAAGCCTATGAGTGATTGGTGTGTTAGTTTTGATGAAGCCATTCCTTTAATCTGCGCCAGCGATAGTTCTTGGTATAAAATACATTTATATGAATGTTCATTTCTTTGATATTTGAGAATTGCGCTTCGTGCTACGCACTCTCGCTTATTCTCAAACATCGTTTTTATACTTTAATGGTGGACGATGTTTTACGAAGGCACGAAGTGCATGAGTAAAATATCATTTCTTTGAACTAGAAGGTGAAGGAAGGCAAATGCCGATAAGCAATGTTAAAATATCGACATAAGTGTTAGCAACCTCGCATGGCAAGTTCTTTTCAGATAGCCTCACGATACAAAGGGTTATAATGGCAATAATGATACCCATTTGAAATAAGTATTTAATAAGTAGGCTGTCGGTTGGTCTGTTTTTTATACAACAACAATTCCAGTTAACTTCCAATTCATGCTCTATTTTTTTTTTCCTCAGTCTTTAGTTCTACTTCAAGAACACGAGACTTTAATTCTGGAGTTAGTTCGCCATCCATATCCATAATAGGTGGGGGTCTATGAAGTCTGGTTGTATTATTTGACATTTGAAAAAATGACTGCTCGGATTTCTGCTAATTGATTTGCTTGGTCTTGTAGTATATTCATGAGATTATTATTTTGTTTTTCTAAATTAACTACCTTTTCCGCCATGTATTGAAAAGCGCTGACTAATATTGGTATGAAGTCCGTGTATGATATACCTTCAAAGTTTCTATCCCCATCATCCGCTTTTATTCCACTTTCAGATACAATTCTGGAAATATTTTTTTTACTTCATCAGCAATAAATCCGTGGTTCTTTTTCTGTTTCTTTTCGTCTGATTTCAAATAATATGAACAGCAGTTTATTTTCATAAGTTTATCGCAACAATCCCCGCAGTCTAGTGTTTTAATATCTGATTTTAATCTCCTGTCTGAACCAGAAGACCAAACATTCGCTCCTGCTGCAATAAAAACATATCCTGTATTGTTTTCACCATTTGATAATGAAGTCGACCAAGCATGTAATAATCCACCTGTATTCATTACCACCGCATAACCTGATGAGTCTCCTGCTTTCATAAATATTTGTGGGTTAGTCGTATTTTGTGGTCTTTTTCTTAATGTTAAAAATCCGCTGGATGCTGTCGTCATGCTTGTATCACTCTGAGCATAGATTACTCCAGTCCCTCTCGCATAAAAATTTAAATCTTGGTTTGTACTGCTTCCCGTAGCATATTTGAATTATATCCAAAACCAATTCCCTGTGTTCCGTTGCTGTGTCTGAATTCAACGCCAGCAGAAGATGCTCCAAGATTGCCTGTGACATATAACCCGACTGGTGTAGCATGAGACACACTTCTTGCTTCTCCTCTTATATCTGCCGTGCTATTAACAACAGATATACCCGCATTTGCCGTTATTAATCCACTCGCGGTTGCCGTTGTTGTTGATACACCCGCACTAGCCGTTATCAATCCTTTCGTCCATAAAGTCCCATTTGCCCCATTCAACGACATCAACAATTGATCTGCTGAATTTTCCCACACAAAACCATCCGACGAAGCATTACCACTCCTAAATCTTACAGCAAAGCCTGAAATATCGTTGCCTGCCACTGCTGTTCCTCCAGATAGACTTTTACCTGCCCCTGACTGAGCCATATAAATCCCCCATCCTGCGTTGTCTGTATCCCACAGAAATATACCCTGTCCATTTCCTCCATCTACTTTATTTTGAATAGATAACTTGCAACCGCCATCTGCTGTTATTAATCCACTCGCCGTTAGTGTCGTCGTTGATATACCCGCGGTTGAAGTAATTGTTGTTCCCGTTATTGTTCCGCCATTTATTATGTTGTTTGAGTTCATATCTAAGGCACCATAAAACCGCATACCGCCAGCATTGTTAAAACGGACAATGTCAGACGAAGCACTTTTATTATCCAAAAGCTTTGAAATATAAAGTCCCGCTCCTTTCGCATCAAATGCTACATTCGTGAATACATAACCTCGTTGGTTCGCGGTTCCGCTTGTAGCAGTATTTAGAGTAAATAAGAAATATTGGTAATCACCTGATGTCTGTGAAAAGAATATATCTCCTCCATTTTGGTTTAATATCCTCGCCCCATTATATGTTATATTTCCGCCATTAGTGATAGTTTGATTATTAAAATCAGCATTGTTCGTTAAAGTTAGATATTTTATCGTAGTGCTCGCACCATTGAATGTTTTACTTCCTGTTATGGTTTGGTCTGTTGTTAGTTTCACACAATTATCATCCAGATATTGCCTATTTACCGCTTCATTCGCATTTTGTGGTGCTCCTAGATTAACAATCCGACTACTATTACAATCTAAGCCAGTAGCATTAAACCACGAAACAATCGTCCCGTCAATAATAAAACTTATTTTTTTTCGCAGAAATTTCAAAGTTGTAATATGTTGCAGTGTTCATATCCAAACTAGCTATTGACCCGATATTACTGGTAGAATTGAAAACGATGAATGTGCCTTTTGTTGTTGAATTGATTGAATTTCCAGTAATTTCCACACCACTGCTATATGTCTTAATTCCTGCTATTGTTTGGTTTCCTGAAGTTTTAACTGCCGAAGTATCAAGAACAGAAACATCCACACCATCAACAAGATTTACATTTGTTATGCTTTGGTTTCCCATATTTAGTCCTCCCGTCATACTAGCAGTGCCGTCTAATCTAAGAAAGGGTGATGCCACGTTTCTCCATTGTCCAGTGCTATAAATGAGTAGTTGATTATCTGATGCTGTTGTTATAATCACATCGCTATGTGTATCAATTCTTCCACTCGCCGACACTTTCGCCGTGTTCGTATCGTGCTCTGATAGCCAAGTTGTGATAGACCTGCCATTTAGTTGATTTACATTTGTTATGTTTTGACTTTTCATATCAAGACCCGCACTCGCATTTATTATACTGCTAAATGTTTTAATACCCGCTATGGTTTGGTCTCCCGTCAATTTAACCACCGAACCATCAACTGAGAGATTTGCGAGATTAATTCCATTATATGTAGAAGCCCCAGAAATAGCAGAACCATTCATATTTAGCGCCCCCGTCATACTAGCAGTGCCGTCTAATCTAAGAAAGGGTGGTGTGGTGTTTCTCCATTGTCCCGTGCTATACAATTATCTGCTGGGAAGCCTGATATTGTCACATCGCTATGTGAGTCTATACTTCCAGCTGCTGACACCTTATTATTATTATCATTATGCTCAAATATCCATTCATCAACACCTTTGTCATTTAGTAAATTTACGTTTATTATATTCTTCCTTCCCATACTAATATTGCCTGTTTCATCAACATTTATCGGAAATGTTTTATTTACCCAGTTTATTGAGTTATATGTTAGATAACTATTCATCGCCACTGGTGCTGTAATGACTACATCAGAGAGTGTATCAATTGAACCAAGGGCTGTATTCTTCCATTTGCCTTCTACATCGTTGTAAGTTAAGTATTGCCCGCTCGCTTGTGCAAATATGTTTGTGTCTATCAAATTATTTAAACTGGTTTGGTGCGGATTACTTGTATTAGAGCGGTGTTGAGTTGAGGCTTTGACTTCGTCATTATCCCTTACTCGTTGCTCTTTATAGTATAAATTTTTTCCTTCTTTGATATCAGTCGTTGATTTTAAAGCGAGACGTGTATTAAATCGGCCTTCAGTGAAATAAAGATTCATCGGGTCGGCATCTTCTGGCACTCTGTCTGTGTTTAAGCCCACTATGTTGGTATTGGTTAAGTCTAAGTTAAGTATATTTAGACTATCAACAGCCAACTCATGTAGGCCTAAGAGTGATTTATATTGACTCATTGGTATATATTAAATAAATATTTAATTTGGAAATACTAAAAATATAAAAATCTTAGTATAGAATGCAGTCCCCCGAAGCAAGTCGTAAGAATTGGGGTAAGGCTGTTGAAAGTATTAAGAGTAAAAAGCAACAAAAGATTGAAATAGCAAAAGAGAAATTAGCAAAGTGTAGAAATGCTTATGTAGGTGATGATGAAGAGATGGAGGAAAAGATAAACCGCATGGCTGAAATGGGTGTTGCTAGTGATATCATTAATAGAAAAGACCAAGATGATACCCCAGAAGAAAGCAGTGAGAGTGATGAGGAATGTGATTTTACCGACATTATCGCTGAAAAGATTGCTAAAATGAAAATCAAAAGAGCGAAGGTAGAAACTAAGAGAACGAAGAAAAAGACTATTAAGAAAACTGAGCCTGAGCCTGATGAGAGCGAAGCGAAAGTGAAGAAAGTGAAGAAGAACCTGTAAAGAAAAGTAAGGGTAAAAAGTCAAGCAGTGTAAGTGTAAAAATATATAATCAATCTTCTGGTGGTGCTAAGAAAGAAAAAACAATGAAATAGATAGAGTGTTTTTAAAATTCTAAATGATATTTTAGAATCGCGCTTTCGTGCTGTCGCACTTTCGCTTATTCTAAAACATCGTAAAAAATAAATAGTTAGATATATACGATTTTCTAAAACATACGAGAGCGACAGAGAGAGTATGAATTTAGAAAATCAGCAAGAACAACAACAAGAAAATCCTGAGCAGAAAGAAAAACTGGAAGAAGCACTTGAAATACATAATCAATCTAAGCCAACTAAGATATGGAATACGATAACAGCACCAGAAGCGAAACCACTGAGCTAAGTTTTTATTGACTTAATGGATATGTCAAAGGTGGCAACTAAGAAAGGAAATGCTAATTATAATTTCTGACTAGTAGCAATTGATGTATATAGCCGTCGTGGCTGGATTGAACCGATTAAAAACAAAACAACATGCTATGTTTTGGAAGGTCAAAAAAAAATATTTACAAAAGAAGTTCCAGAAAGAATTACATCAGATAACGGCGGTGAGTTTAAGGGTCAAGTGGCTGAATATTTTAGACAAAATAATATTGAGCACAGGCATGTTCAAGTAGGCGATCACAGAACAATGGGGATAATAGACAGATTTTTAGAACAATTAGAAACGAATTGAATTTGATATGGGAAGTTAATGAAAATTTTCAATGGGTGCCTATTATTCATGAGGTTCTTGATGCTTATAATAAAACATATCACAACACAATCAAAGCCGTACCTATTAATGTTTATGAATGGACTGAAAAAAACACACAAGAAATATACAGAAATACTTTAATTAATGAATTTCCAAAGGGAACAAGAGTGAGAAAGGAATTAGAACTAACTCTTTTTTCAAAAGGTGATAAACAATTTAGTAGAGCAGTTTATAAAGTTAAAGGCAGTAAAGGATTTAAAGTTATTCTATCTGAAGAGGACTTGGTTAGGCCTAGTGAATTATTAAAAACTAAAGTTAAAGAACAACCTGAAGAAACAGAACCTTCAGAGCAGTTAGCCGATAAAATTTAACAAATTACGAAAGAGAAAAAAACGAAAGAACAACTAAAAAGAGAAAGTATTGACAGCGATAATATAAGAACAAGCAAAAGAGGAAAAAAGAAAAAAGATATTATGGATTTGTAATTTAATGTGATACGTGAATTCCTTTCATTCTTAACTCGTGATAGACTGATTGAAGATGTCTTGTTTTATATCCTCTGGTTGTTTCATAACCACATTCACATATAAATTTTTCTTCATCCATTCCTTATTCCATTCATTTTTGTATTGTTGTTTATTTTGCTTAACTCGTTCATCATTGTATTCCTTCCAGACTTCGTGTTTTGGTTTTATGTTTTTTTCATAAAACTTGTTTGCTTCCTCTAGTGCTTGTTCTTTATTTCTTTTCCATATGTGAAAAATTAAATCTCTTCTTTTTTACCTTACCTTCTTCACACCATTGAACTACAACAAATTCACATGAACCAGAAATTAATTTTGGTCTAGTTTCTTTTATTATATATATTCCTCCCTTAGATATATTGAAAGGTTTCTCGTTTGTGTCTGTCATTTTATATAGGATATTATTCTATGTCTTTAATATGAATTATTTTTGTGTCTGATTTCTCCCTTCGGCTTATTTGCTTATAATTGCTTTCTGTATTGTTTGTTGGCGAAATGAAGAGAGCCGTTTCTATTGCCTTTTTGCTGGAAACAGAAAAACAAAAAAATGTTTTTTGATTTTTTGGTTTTTTAAACATTTTGCTTAATTTCTTTAATTATCGTGATGTCTTGAAGATCTCTTGAAGAATGTCTTGAAATAATAAACTATGAATAGGAAGAGAGATTTTGATGAAATTGTGAATGAGTGATTTTTTTGTGAAAAATACTACTTTCAATAGGAAGGCTGTTGGAGCCGTTTTGATTTCTCCGGAGGTATGTATTGAACAACTGTGATGAAGTGGCACTCTATACTACTTGGTTTCTGCAGTCTGTGTCAGCCAGCAATTTTTGAATGAGTTTATTGTTTCGTTTGAACCAGGTGGCCGAAAAATCATTCGTGTTCTGGTTCTGCCACCGTTTTACAGTTGTGTGTGTATATAATATGTGTGTGTGTTGTGTGTGTTGTGCGACACAAACACACAGAAACACAACACAACACAACACAACACAAGTACTAACACAACACAACACAACACACAACACAGACACACTCACACACACCACACACACCACACACACACCACACACACACACACACACACATATATATATATATATGGTCATTTAT
>WBZZ01005248.1:0-7500 GCA_019918135.1 Paulinella micropora
CATAAGAAGTTAATCCTCCGCCTCCTCCTGCTGGCGCTGTTCCTGTTCCACTTAATGTTTTATTTGTCCCAGACTGAGACATATAAATCCCCCAGTTTGGATCAGTAGCATCCCATACAAATATTCCGCGGCTACTACCCCCGTCTGTTTGTCCTTGAATTGCTATTTTTGCCCCATTAGTTGTTGCCGATGCCGTTGTTAGCACCCCAGAATATGTAATTCCCGCATTTGCCGTTATTAATCCTGCTGTGCTTATATTCATAGCCTCAGACCATGATGATATAGTAGTTCCAGCCGATACTCCTTATTTGTAATAGAAAGTAAGATTAGTGCCTTTTTGTATTATAAAGTTAGATGTCGCAGAAGATGATTTCCATACCCCTCCCGACACATAAGCATCAAAACCTAAATTAATATCATTATGAGCATAATTCCACATTTGAAAAAGTGGATGAGCGTCTGCTGTTGTTATTGCCTGTATATGTGGCCCCGCGGTGTTGCTCGCCGTTCCATATAACTCTAAGCCGCCAGTTGCTCCTACTCCTTTTGTTGTATTGCCTATGATTATTGGTTTGCCTGATGCTGTTGTTATTTTGTCGCTCGTTGTTAATGTTGTTGTTGATATCCCCGCACTAGCCGTTATCAATCCTTTTGTCCATAAAGTTCCATTTGCCCCGTTTAATGACATTAACAATTGCTCTGCTGAATTTTCCCACACAAAACCATCCGCCGAAGCATTACCACTCCTAAATCTTACAGCAAAGCCTGAAATATCGTTGCCTGCCACCGCTGTTCCTCCAGATAGACTTTTAAGTGCCCCTGACTGCGCCATATAAATCCCCCATCCTGAGTTGTCTGTATCCCACATAAATATACCTTGCCCATTTCCTCCATCTACTTTATTTTGAATAGATAACTTACAACCACCATCTGCTGTTATTAATCCACTCGCCGTTAGTGTCGTTGTTGATATCCCCGCGGTTGAAGCAATTGTTGTTCCCGTTATTGTTCCTCCATTTGTTATGTTGTTTGAGTTCATGTCTAAGGCACCATAAAACCGCATACCCCCAGCATTGTTAAAACGGACAATGTCAGACGAAGCACTTTTATTATCCAAACGTTTTGAAATATAAAGTCCCGCCCCTTTTACATCAGACGCTACATTCGTAAATACATAACCTCGTTGGTTCGCGGTTCCACTTGTAGCGGTATTTAGAGTAAATAAGAAATACTGATAATCTCCTGATGTCTGTGAAAAGAATATATCTCCTCCATTTTGGTTTAATATCCTCGCCCCATTATATGTTATATTTCCACCATTAATGATATCAACATTATTAAAATCGGCTTGGCTTAACAATATCAGTGCTCTTACATCATTTCTTGTTCCATTAAATATCTTAATTCCTGTTATGGTTTGGTCTCCTGTTAGTTTTACATTTTGCCCGTCCAATGTGTCCGCATACCCTTTTGTCGCTCCGTCCGTTGTTGCTGATGGTGTGGCTAAGTTTGTTATTTTGTTGTTATTCAAAGATAGTGTTGTTCCAGTTGCGTTTATAATTAAAGTATTACCAGAATATAACTCAACATACGAACCCGTTATTTGTATCGGATACCAAGTCGCTGTTGCTATTTTTTGTGCGGCAATCATTCCTATATTTGTCGCCGTATCAAAGGCAACACCGATACCATCAAAAGCGGTTGGAGCTGTGGCGCCCCGCACTTCTATAGTTGATGAAAAATTTTTATTTCCTGCTATTGTTTGGTCTCCTGTTAGTTTAACATTCGAAGTATCAAGAACAGAAACATCCACACCATCAACCAGATTTACATTTGTTATACTCTGGCTCCCCATATTTAGTCCGCCGTTCGCTGTTATCGCCCCACTCGCCGTTAATGTGGTTGTTGATACTCCCGCACTTGCTGTTATTACCTTTGAAGCCTTAACCTCCCCATTATTAATCCTGAATAATTCGTTTGTCCCGCCATAGTAAAATATATGACTATCAGTTGAAGCATTAATATTATAACTCAAAGTTTGACTAGCAATACCAAATCCAAAAAACGCAGTTGTTGATAGTGTTCCTCCGTCCCATAAAACCAGTTTATTGTTGGCAAGAGCGCTTCTATTTATGAAAACACTTTTGCCTGCTCCTACTACCACATTGTCGCTTGTTGTTAATGTTGTTGTTGTTATTCCCGCATTTGCTTTAATTTCACTGCTAAATGTTTTGGTTCCTGCTATAGTTTGGTCTCCTGTTAGTTTAACTACTGAAGTATCAAGGGAAGAAACATCCACACCATCAACATTACCAACATTTGTAATAGCAAAACCGCCCATATTTAAACTGCCCGTCATAGCCGTTGTGCCGTCCTTGGCCAGTTTAGTATCAGTGTAAGCCTTCGTTGAAGCATCGGTGTCATAGAATGGTGCTGGAAGTCCGGTAATTGCTGTTGTGCCACTAAAATTTAAAACATTGCTCGTCAATGTTATTCCACCCCCCGTTGTAGAAGCAAGAAGTATGGAAGAACCAACAATGCTTAGTGGATATCCCGTTGCTCCACCTACCTCCGACGAATAAATAGAACCCATATTATTGTTGTAATTGAAGAATAACTTACCCGTGTTTAATGGATTTGAATCTTTTACACCCAAATAAGTAGTAAATATTTTGTTTCCTGTTATAGTGGTCTCCCGTTAATTTAACGACTGCGGTGTCAAGAGCCGAAACATCAATACCATCAACATTACCGACATTTACTACATTAAAACCTCCCATATTTAAATCTCCTATCATCATAGCGAGCCCATCCAATCTCAGATAAGGTGATGTTGTATTTCTCCATTGCCCTGTGCTGTAAATAAGCAATTGATTGCTGTTGGGTGTGCCCGTTATGACTACATCCATTAATTTATCTAGTTCAAAATCGCTTATATAACTTGAATTTAATGTAGCAAATGAAGTATTACCCAACCCATCCGTTTTAATACTTGATTAGCCGTGCCGTCCGCTATTGGTAAGTCGTATTCGTTATTAATTGACATATAACCAGTATCAGATATCAACAAAGAAGAGTTATTATTTCGCGACGATATTGTTATGTCATCAGTCCTTGCTTGAATTGAGTTTGCTTCAATATGATCGCCATATAATACTCCATCAACTTCTAAATCCTCGTCTATTATCACAGAGCCGTAATAGTGATATGCCCACGGATTGCCTAAATGGTTCATAATTTAGTCCTCTGGACAAATGCCAATATCTTGATATTGACTAATTTAATTCTATTATTTTATAATATAAGATATATATATATATAGTTTAAAAAATGAATATATTCGGCCGATCCCAAGAACAGCAGTCAATTGATACGAAAACTATCGCAATCACTGCTGCCCCGACATTAGCAAGAAACATTCAAAATGCTTATGTTGGTCTTGACCTTAGGTCGTGGATGGAAAGTTCCACATTCACTACTCTTTGCACGGGCGGTTATGGTAGCAAAACAATATCTAATTTAGGATATGGTTATTTCATTAAAGGTACTTTTCGCGGGTCTTTGAATTTGCCCGCCCCGTCTGGAATAGGAACCTTTCAGTTTTGGTTTCATAAAACGGACGGAACCAATGTTGATGATTTTTACAGCGAAGTGCTAAATTATACGACTGCCATTGAGTATAAGTCTTTTGATTGTGTATGGCTAATTCAAAGATACGGAGTCCAAATGAAAATGATATGGTTAATGACTTGTCCAAATCCCGCGGATACCACCAATAATAGAACAATACGAATTTCTGGAAATACGACTAATGAGGTTTTATTGACATATGCGACAGATGCTCCAATAACATTGGAAGTATATTATAAAACGGCATCTGCGGATTATGTATCTTTTAAACCATCATATTTTAATATTGATGTGATGAGAGACATAGCACTAACTGCCTCTTACACATGAAACCTGTCATACATATCTTTTAGTGTCGTGAGTTTGCCCTCGTGTTGAGATAAGACATCGCGGAAAAATGTCTTATAATCTAACTTACCATATTTAAGAACAGGGCGTTGGTCTGGTGGTATATGTCCGTATCTACTCTCGTGCCATTTCTTCATATCCTCCTGTAATATGGTGCGGTCTTCCACTTTCATATACAAGAAATTAAACGGGTCTTTTGATACTTTCAAATGTGCCGTTATTATTTCATAGCAACTATACCCGTTCTCGGGCGGATTCCGCTTTGCTTTAATCGGTGTTTTCTTTTCCCTAACTGGCGCAGGTTCCTCTTTTGTTTCTAAAACAGGTAATTCTTTACCTGTTTTAACTGGCATTTCTTTTTTCGCCAATTCTTCTCCTACGTTGGCCTTGATTTCAGTAATACCAGTTTCCTTCAAATCACTTTCTTTAAAAGGCGTAAATTCTTCTGGTTCGTCATTAAAAACGACGTTCTTCAATGTATCAACGGAGGGTAATACAACTTCAACATTATCACTCTGCGGAGGTTGTTCGGGTCGGTATTTTTCGTAAAATGCGACAATTTCAGGTTTGAGCGATTTGCTTGTTGGCAGTTTTATGTCGCTACTTAAATGAGTCCATTTTTCTATTTGGCTCAGATACTCTCCTTTGGTTGATGGCATGTTATATATAAGCACAACAAAAAAATCTGTTTTTTTATATTGTTTATTCGTCATCGTCGTCATCGTCGTCATCGTCAAAAGCCCATTCATTATCACCATAAATAACCTTCCATTGATTTTTACACTCTTCTAATGTTGGTAAATCTACGTATTTAATTCTTACACCTGCTTCTGTTGTTTTCTTCTTTTCTACCACATCTGGCATCAGTTTTCTAAGACTAATCCAGAAACTAACCCGCGAAGTGTGCGGGTCATTCGCATTTGCTTTATATACGTCATACAATTCTTCTTTTGAAACTTCTTCACCAAAACGAATTCCTGAAAATTGGTTTGTAATATATCCCAAGTTCAAGCAATCCAACCACCACTTTCTCAACTTTGAAAGGGACTTCACTTTTTGTTCTCGTAGTCCCTTCGTAATGATTGTTTCGCGATCGTTAAACTCGCTGAGGTCTCTTTCAAGAAGAAACTTTGCCAATCGTTGCCTGTCAATAGACCTAATATCCGCAATCACTTTTCTCTTTTCGTCTGATTTCATAAGTGCCAGTTCGTCAGACACTTCAAGGACGAGCCATCGTTGCTCAGTGGTTCCCGCTGGCACTACCCATTCTTCGTTTGAAGCAAGGACTAGAAATAACATATTTTCTAATGTTAGATTTGGTAAATATTTCTGTTTAAGAGTGAGCGTGTTTTCTGATACGAGTTTCTTAATTGTTCCCGCTCGTTCTTTATCACCACCCCATACCATTTCGTCCATAAATACTACGATTGCCTTTGCGAGTTGCGCATTGAAATCGCCTAGTATTTCTCTAACGTGGGACGGCTGGAAGTAATAATCGGCACCTATTACGTCTTTGAATATTTCAAGAATAATACCCTTACCTGCTCGTTCAGTGCTTGTCAAAACTAATGATAAGTGTAGTTTTTGCCACGGCTTTTGGTAAATGCTCGCAAACATATCAAGCACCTTTATATATATATCTTGCCTTCCCCCACACCATCTGTTTAGGATATGTTGAAAGAATGCTTCATTTTTTTCTTCTTCTGCCGTGAATGATTTCACGTCTCCTAATGTGTCTGCTGGGATTTCAAAACCCTTACACAAGTTGTAAAACCCTTGTTTGTCGTTATCAAAGTATGCCTTGGGGTCAAAGATTACGTCATTTACTTCTCGTCTTTGCGGGTGCTTAATCCACATTTTATACAAATCAACAACGTTCAAATTGGCGGGGTTTTTACCTAGTGCGATCCAGTCCTCCTTTGATAGATTGGTCTTTACTCTTTTGTTTTTGAAGAATGATTCCATTGCTGACTCCGTCTTGTAGCGAAATACCTTTTTGCCTTTTGAATCAACATATTCTTCAATTATAGTCGGCTTTGCCAAGTTAGCAAAAGTGTATGAATTATTCATCCACGCCAAAGCAGTATCCAACAACTCTGTGAGTTTTGGTATGCTTTTACATTCGCTGGCAAGTCGGCGCAGATCATCAATCGTGTTGATATTACGGACGATAGGGGGCGATAGTTCATGAATTTTCATACCTTTGCCTTCGCAAGTGCTATCGTGGCAGTAGAAAAGCAACCCGTCTCTTCTCCATACTACATAGCAATTGTCGCTTTTATTTTCTTCTCCGTTTATAATACATACTCGTGTCCCTATGGTTTTTAAAACAAACATTCTCTGCTTTATTTCAACAATTTCTACATTTGGTATTTTGCGGAGTATAATTTCGCGTATTTCGTCCAATGTAATATGTTGATATCGCTTCAAAGTTGTATATTCGGGGATTTTGACATCGTAAAATGTATTGTCATCGGGGCGCATAATCAGATAATCGTCTATTTCTACATCTTGTAGCAGTTTCAAGGTGTTGGTTTTTGGGGTGTATGAATACGGAAGCAAAACGCGGTCGCTATCTTCTTTATGAGAGTAGATAGTGCGAAAAGCCCTGTTTTTGTTATAGACGGAAATATCAAGTATGGTTCGCAACTCAATATTCTTGTCGGCTCGTTCAAACGTGAAGCAGAGGTCGGGATAATCTTTTTCAATCACCACTTCTACATACTTCCAAAACTCTTTTTATGTTTCGCAGTTTTTGAATACCAAGCCGTTATCGTAAGAAAATGGCACGACATTTTACCATTCTTGCTTGCGTCCAAGTATTTGGCTTTTTTGGGATTATACTTCAAACCCATATTGGCAAATACGTTTTCCATAAGTATGTTCCACCGCTCATACATTTTTTCTCGTGTGATTGATAATTCATCGCCATCAATGTCGGCAAACATTCGTTGGGGTTTGTTTTCCATTAATACTTCATAGTATTGCTTTTGGTCATCGGGCGTGCTTTCAATCAATTCAATGAAATCCTCTTGGCGTGGCATAGTGGTAAATTGTTTATTCCCCCACTTGATAAGAACCGCATCTTGTGGTTTATCTCTCAGTGCTTCTTCTTGTTTGTAATACCATTGGTTGTTGGTCAGTGTCGGCGCGGTCATGTTATATAGTCGCTCGGATTTTTTTATAAAAATAAATTAATTATTCTATATATCCATATATCCATGTATATAATTGTCCTTAATAGGTAATTAGGATTTTTATATATCGTTATGACAAAAAAACAACTCGTTTCTTTTCTTACTTATTCAAGCACCCGCAGGGTATAAATCCTTTGAATTGTCCGCAATGTTCGCAATGCTTCAATCTATTTATTAAGCAGGCTTTGTGATAATACTTGTCTCTGTTCGGATACTTTTCTACTACCTTTTTTGGAATTGCCCTATTGCTATCGCAATAACAACAAAATTTAATATTTGGATTGTCAAGAGTGCGGATGAGCAATGACAAGTCTTCGTTCATTTT
>WBZZ01005248.1:12500-42500 GCA_019918135.1 Paulinella micropora
CTTGTGCCACCAGCAGCTGTTTGCGCACACCAGAGGGAGTTAGTGGCTGTTATTTGGTGTATCTGAAACTTCTTGATGAGCTCTCTTCGAAAATATAAAAATTGTGGCGCCGGGTGGCCTACACACCGGGAAATTGAGGTTTTTGCGCCACCAGGCGCCGTTTGCGCACACCCGAGGGAGTTTGAGGCTGATGTTTGGTGTACCCGACACCTCTAGTTGAGCTCTCTTCGGAGATTAAAAAGTTTGTTGGCGGGTGGCACAAAAACCAGAGATTTTAGGTTGTTGTGCCACCAGAGGTTACACTTGCGTTCTGCTGGTACCTCCGGCAATTGAACGTACCCTGTCGACGGGGAAGGGAACCACAGCCCGAGGGGGGGGGGGGGGTGCTTTCGCGCACCGCAGACTATCCTTTCAGGTGTTGGCGCAGCCCCTAGTTATTATTATTATTATTATTATTATTATTATTATTATTATTATTATTATTATTATTATTAGTGTTGTTGTTGTTGTTGTTATTATTATTATTATTATTATTATTATTATCATTATCTTGGACACCGTGATAGCCCAGTGGTCAAGTTCTACCATCTGGGCCCTGTCGCCAGTTCGATTCCCGTCGGTGCCACCAGTATTTTCATTGAACATACCGGTCCGTCTCTGGACCAGTATTTTCATTGAACATACCGGTCCGTCTGGAAGTGTTGGAACTGCCTTTGCGGGGGTGTCATTAGAGCTTATCGTCAATTCTTCGTACTCCCCTCACGGGTGAGACGATGGAGGCGCATGTGCAGAAATGCATCAGCCATTGACAGAGAAGCACTATTATTATCATTATTATTATTATTATTGTTGTTGTTATTATTATTATTATTATTATTATTATTATTATTATTATTATTATTATTATTATTATTATTATTATTATTATTATTTGTCGCCAGTTCGATTCCCGTCGGTGCCACCAGTATTTTCATTGAACATACCGGTCTATTTCTGGACCAGTATTTTCATTGAACATACCGGCCCGTCTGGAAGTGTTGGAACTGCCCTTGCGGGGGTGTCATTAGAGCTTATCGTCAATTCTTCGTACTCCCCTCACGGGTGAGACGATGGAGGCGCATGTGCAGAAATGCATCAGCCATTGACAGAGAAGCACTATTATTATTATTATTATTATTATTATTATTATTATTATTATTATTATTATTATTATTATTATTATTATTATTATTATTATTATTATTATTATTATTATTATTATTATTATTATTATTATTATTATTATTATTATTATTATTATTATCCCTGAAAGGTGTTGGTGCAGGGGGTGGGGGGTTTGGGGAAGGGGGAAAATGAAAATTGTGTACCCCCCCCCTTCCCCACCCACCCGCATTTTCACACCCCTGTCCCTATAAGTCATGGTTTGTGAAAAAGAGGATGAGTTGGGAGCTCATATTTGCAAGGTGGTTAGCCCCAGACTCGATGTTGATGCTGATATGATTTTTTTGAAATTCACGCAAATATTTGCGTTAGGGGAGTGTCCTGAATGCCAAATTTCCTTCTTCTTTTTTTTTCGCGCCCCAATCGGAATAAATCATGGTTTGTGTGAACCAGGAGGAGTTGGGAGCTCATATTTGCAGGGTGGCTAGCCCCAGACTCGATGTTGATGCTAATATAATTTCTTTGGAATTCACGCAAATATTTGCGTTAGGGGAGTGTCCTGAATGCCAAAAGTCCTTGTTTTTTAGCCTATTTTCTGCATCCTCATCGGAATAAATCATGGTTTGTGTGAACCAGGAAGAGTTAGGAGCTCATATTGGCGAGGTGGCTAGCCCCAGAGTCGATATTGATGCTGATATAACTTTTTTGGAATTCACGCAAATATTTGCGTTAGGGGAGTGTCCTGAATACCAAATTTCCTGTTTTTTTGGGAGTACTTGCTGGTACCACCGGCAATTGAACGTACCCTGTCGACGGGGCCCCCCCGGGAACCCCAACGGGAACTCCAACCCGGCGATTGCACGTACCAGTTTTGGTCGCGGGTGGCACCCATGCCAGAAAATTGAGGTCTTGTCCCGCCAGCCGCCGTTTGCGAACACCAGAGGGAGTTAGCGGCTGATATTCGGTGTATCTGACACTTCTTGATGAGCTCTCTTCGAAAATATAAAAATTGTGGCGCCGGGTGGCATACACACCGGAAAATTGAGGTTTTTGCGCCACCAGGCGCCGTGCACACCCGAGGGAGTTTGAGGCTGATGTTTGGTGTACCCGACACCTCTCGGTGCGCTCTGTTCTGAGATAAGAAGTTTTGGTGGCGGGTGGCACAAAAACCAGAGATTTGAGGTTTTTGTGCCATCAGAGCTTACACTTACGATCTGCTGGTACCTCTGGCAATTGAACGTACCCTGTCGACGGGAAAGGGGGGGTCCGGGGGGGCTCTTCCCCCGGGAACCCCAGCCCGAAGGGAGGGGGGGGTGGGGGGTGGGGGGGGGGGGGGGGGTTGCGCGCGCACCGCAAACCATCCTTTCAGGTGTTGGCGCAGCCCTTAGTTATTATTATTATCATTATTATTCAATTTTCAAAACGTCCCCATGTCTGCAGGTCCACACGGTGCAGGAAGCAGCGGCCCGCGCCCAAGTGGGGGCCGGCGGTTCCAAGTCGGTGCGCGGGCGCGGCAGTACTAGCCGGGCCGTCCCAACCATGCGGGTAGCAGGGCCCGACAGGTGCACATGCATACATCCATACATATATGTATGCAGATATTGTTGTCTAATATGCCTTCTGATCCTTGTGTTATTATGCATGGATGTGTATGTATGTGTATGCATGTTTTAGCTGGCCTACGCAACTAGACCGACCGGCCCAGTCCCCAGACACACCCCGGCCGGGTACATGCACATACATATATACATACATACATACATACATGCATACGTAGGCGATACGTTCCCGGCCTATCGTCGCACACCCGGCCAGCCGAACATTGAGCGCGTGCTCGTGCGCGAGGACGCGCGCGACTTCAAGCCCTTCCCGTTGCAAAAGAGCTGATGAGATATTCTCAGTTCCTTAAGTACGACGAAAATGTCCGTAAAATACGTTGAAATTTCGTCACACAAACATGTCATCTCTCATGCTATCCTTCAAGCATAACAACTTCTTTCGCCCCTCGGCTCTTATCTGTGCCTTAGTCTCTGGGGTCATCCTGACGGGCACTCTAATGAATGGCCTACTCAATGGCCCTTTTCAATTGCTCCTTAGCTCTTTTTGAGAGAGAGAACCTACACTAATCACACACGAAGTGAGACACTACTCTATCCCACTGCTCTATCCGTTCTCAATCTCTCATTAAACTGAACTATTCTGTTGTGATTATCTGTCTATCCATTAGACGTAAGAGAAGAGAAAGAAAAATTATTCGACTGCTGACATAATCTAGCTGAATGTACGTATGTGTCTACCTTCCTGTACCTATGACCCCTTCGACCTTAACGCTAACTCCTACTGTGCGAGATGGGATAAATGTGGGCTTCTTTGCCCTTTTTACGTTCACTTTCGCTGTCAGTAACAGCGCTTTCACGATCGAGGTCATGGCGGACAACTCTTAATCAGAGCAATACACTTTAAAATCGAGTGGATTCTCTGCCACTCTGCTCTGATATCTCTGTACTCACCTTTTCGCTAGGTGAGGCTTTTCCTCTTTTCGGACAAGACTGTTGTTCTCAGTTTTGTGAAATTGTCAGGTATAGATCTACTGAGAAAGTCACTGTCACTGTCTCTGTCTCGTGCGGACTGAGCCCCGAGCCAATCAAGGCTTCATAACCTTTAAGCAGTTAATGCTTTGCGGTTTATGTAGAGGTTAGTGGGGTTCTTTGCGGTGAAGCCAAGTGTCCGGTCACAATATAGTAATAAAGAGACAAGTCTGAATACAGAGACAATCTTTAATCAGTCATTGCCCTTTGTGAAAGGAAGGAAAAGTGACACGTCACTACTCAAAACTGAAACTACACGTCACTACTCAAAACATGAAATTCCAGATAAATAACTTTCAGATGAATTACTTTAAAAAGGCAATAGTATGGAAATACTAAAGTTCAGGACTGAAATTAAGTAATAGTGATAAAAAGGCAATTGATTGCATCCGTCTAACTTAAGATGAAATTATTAGTACAATACTACTACTTGACTAAAACTGAATTAATAATTCTATGAGAATAACGACTACTAGAACTAGTTTTGGATTCCGTTCAGAAATGATTTCAAACGCCGCATTAAGTCAAAAATCTTCTCAGAAAAGATTAACTATTGCCTTTTTCCCATATCACCTTTTTCCCAAATTCACCGTGAAACACGCTTGTGACTCTGTAAATTACGGAGGAAACCGGGAAAACACAATATTTGACTGTCTAACTTCCGTTCCCAGTTATTTTGACTTTGCAAACCCCAAAGCATTTTGGAAATTTCAAGTCAGACAACCCAACCCCATCCGTTACTGAGGTTACTCAGCCGTTAACTCGAGTTTAGACAATTCTATCCGTTTGAGAACTGGAGACCAACCAAGTCCACAATCTACGTTTCATCTTTGATCGTAAGTTGCAATTTATTTAATAACTACACTGAATGTTTACTCAAAAAACGTGAAAGATCAAAGGACCGATCGTTCGACCCTCGCTCCCTTTCTTGCTCGAAGACAATCGTATGTCTTTTCAACTGAGGATTGCCGTGCGCACTTTGAAGAGATGGTTTCGGTAGTAAGTCGTCAGAGGGAAAAGCGGCAATCGTATGCCTTCAGCTTAAAAAATTTTCATCGTATCAGCAACCGGTCCGACCGGTTCATCGTAAAAAAGTTGTCGAAAAATATACGTAAACAGCGTGAAAAAATAGAAAAACAAGTTAGACGAAAGAAGATGAAATAGTTAATATGAAGAACTGGACGAGAAAAGAAAATGGAAAGATAAAAAAATAATAAGTAAATAAAGTAAAATATATTATGTCAGGGAAGAGGAAAATCCCAATAGAAAAGATCGGATAAAATATGTTATTATAGACCAAAAAATGGAAAAAAAAATGTTATAATGGACTAAATATGAAAAAAATAACGATAGATGAAGAATAGGAAGGAAGAGAGGAGGAGCGAGAAGGAAGAAGAAAGCAGAAAAGGAAACTATCTAACCAACAAGAGAAGGCCCCATGGAGGCAAAGAGTCCCACGAAACGCCACTCCAACGTCGTAGACTCCACCATCGGAAAGCGATCATAACATCGATATCGATTGTAGTGTAGTGGCTATATTGAGTGGCCTCAGGAATCGTATCCTGAGGCCAAGGAACCAGGCAACCAATGAAACCTCCGGGAACGCTAACCCCGCCTTCCAACCAAACTCCGCAAGGGGTAAATAAGACAACAGTTAGAAAACATACATCGGGCTTCGATATCACTGTTGCTTCACCTCCGGTAACTCGTCCAGGAGACCGTCCATGCCCACCGTACGCGAAAGGACGTATTCTCCATCCAACTCGGCCACATCGTTGTGACCCGGAACGACCAACGCACTCGAGTCCACACATCATCACGAGGATTCATCCGAGACAAAGCTTCTTCGAAGACCTTCCATGAGTACCGGGTCTCAACAAATAGGCGTAGTACTGATTCCATGAGGACGGTAGGGCTAGAACTTTGGGCCTGGAAAAGGGTGAACTTACCAATAAGGGTACCGATCATGGTCTCGCGTCGTATAAATGTATCTACTGGTGGCAACCGAGGGAACCTGATTCGATTCTCATTCATCATCGAAACCCAATTCTTGAAATGAGGGCGGGATATATAGTCTTCACTTACGTCGACGGGGATGACGAGGTCGTATCCGGCAAAAACGAGCAAATAGTATCCTTTGACTGGGGCGATCGGGTCTTCCTCCAACTTCAGGCCCCCCGTATACAGCTGATCATCAGTGCTATAGGCAGTGTTACCCGACCGTCGGATCATCGAAAGAAGCAAGGTTAGGGCCGGGTGCTCTCCCGGCAGCACAGTGAGGAGCAAGAGATCATCGACCTGACGGATACCATATATCGCCGGTTGTAGAAGTCGCGGAATTTGAGTGGTGATGGTAATATGTTCGTCGACCATACACTTTATCACCGCCAGCTGAGCGGAGAGATATCCTCCAATTGGGCATCCATGCAGTTGAGTGAATACGGAGTCGCCCATCGTGAAGTACGTATGAGAAAGGTCGAGACGGACAATGCGAACGATGTCGTCGAACGAGAAGAAGAAAAAATCAGGATTTGTATGCCCTCGTTTCCATCCAACCTCGAACCTGAGTTTCTTATCAGTTCCCACCCAGGCTTGCTTGGAGACTTGAAAAGCGTCGCTGTATGTCGTAGACCGCTTGTTTTCTCGCGTAAACGTCTTCATTGCAGTGAGCGCAAACAGGACGGAGTTAATGACCGATTCATGGGAAAGCCAAGTAAACATTTGTTTAACATCAAATTGGAAGACGCGTACTTGGCCTCCGTGATGGAGCCTGCGGAAACGGGTCGTCGCTCTCGTCAGATGATGTTGAAGTTTCGACAGATCAGGAAGGTTGAAATGCTTCAGCACTCCATCGAGTTGCAGGATGACGAACTGAAGGACACGGCTAAGGTTACGGAGTACATTACGCCACGGGGATCGTTTTTGGTTACAGAAAGTCTGGTCTTCTCAAGTGGAGACTTATCTTTAGGGAACACGATGGCACTATGGATCTTGGATCGCTTCCGGTTGAGGCGGCCAAACTGGTCGAGTCTATGCCATTTATATATCCAAAGGAATTCCTCTCGGAGATCGACTGGGTTTACAGGGGATCTGGCGAACGCCGGGGAGTCGACAACCTCCTTTCGCATCCGTTGGTAAGTAAGTACTGGACATTCTACCCATAGGGAATTTCCATTCTTATCAAGGGATTGGACCACCAACGGCCTTAGTAGATCACGACATAGGAAAAGTTGGTCCATTGTTATATCTCCATCTTTGTAGTCGTGCTGAAGGCTGATAGCTTCCTGGACCGAGTGGAAAAGATGATCGATATCGGCATGCGTCGTCTCAGCATATCGGAGTCGAGATCGGAGCGCAAGGCGGTGGGAGCGGAGAAGTTCGGCAGTACTGGTAGGAATGCGGGGTGGTCGCTCTACCGTAGGCCTCTGGACGCCAAGAACTCTATCGATTCCTGCAAGGAAACTGAGGATGGCTTTGTACACAATAACCTCGATACTAGCCTTCGTAGGCATTGGTGACCAGGCGCTAATTAACTGTCCTACGGTTCCCGGGAGATCCGGCATATCTGCTAGTCGACTTGAGAAATGTGGATTGGTCGTCAGGTGTCGCCAAGGTAGGCATGTACATTCCGGGGGCTTTGCTTCCTTCATGGAGAAGATGAACTTGGACGTATGGTGAACGTGGTTCAGAAGAATACCAGCAACCGTCGGTGGTTTCCGGTGGGCTACTTTGACCATCGGTAGAAGGTACTTCTTAACGGCCTGACAAGGTTGGTATATCCCTAGTAGGATCAAAGGTAGCGCTCGTGTATACGTTCGTGTAAGACCACCGCCCACGGAAAGGGAGATCGTGTAGCTGGATCCTCGTAGAACTTGGGGGAATCGTCTGAGGTTAGAGCGGACTACTCGCACAACATAGGCTTTCGTCCGTCCTGGGGGCATGGTACTCGCTTGGGACCAAACATTGATAGCTTGAGCGGTAGTAGCGGTGCGCATTTGGGGAGCCCAGGAATTCGGGTGGTTGGCAATCTTCTCGATAGGAATAGTATGGTCAAGATAGGATGTTGTATTATCAACCCGGATCAGATAAGTGCCGAAGGGCCTCCGTAACAGGGTGCGGGCTGCATAAGACCGCATGCGAACATAAGGGGTTTGGCGGATATGGGAGTGTCCGACTTCGTATATTTTCGATCGACCGTATAGACGTTGCAGTTGATCCCAATCTTCCAGGCCGGTTAGGCGTCCATATTTATGGACCATAATGAGTTCGCGATGGCTTGAATCGTCTAGTAACTGGGATAGGTTCGCATAAACGTAGGAAGGAGCGGAGTGTGAGATCCATAAGGCTGTGGAATTGCTTCGTCGATAGTGATGGGTAGTTCCACGTAATGATACCGGGTGATCGCATCCTGGTTCATGGCAAGGGCACTTGGATATTGCGGCTCGTGAGCGTGGGTTGACGAGATGATGGCTTTTAGGGGTAGTCGACGTTGGAAAATGGAAAGGGCGCATACGGGGGTAAGCTCGTCGTCTTACATTCATACGAGGGAGTAGAAGAGAGATAAATCGTTTTTCAAGAGCTAATCGTTGGGAGCGAATAGTGTTTTCCTCATCCATGGATAGGAAACGTGGGACTTGGCGAATGATGGCTATCGGTACTGACACGAATTGATGAAAACCGATGCTGCCTCCGAGTCTCGCTAGTCGAGTGATCTTCTGACGGTAGTTGGCATCGGATCGTCGCATGGATCTAAATTGGTCCTTGGTGCGGGTAACCACTTTGTCGATTCGCCCACTTGGCACGTAATCAAGTCTTGTTTTGTGAGAGTAAATATAATATATGACGGCGGTCTGGTGGTTGTGCTGGTGTATCCGGTCTAGAGAAGAGTACGGGTCGAGATCGGGAGCGAAAGAGGAGATCCAAGGAATGAGAGTCCGGATTTTTCGTAGTAGGGGAGTACAGTTGACTAGGGCATCGATGGCCGAAATGAAAAAATGAGCTCGCATCAGGGGAAAAAATCGGCTCCAAAGGATGCGGTGTCAAGAGTTCGTAGACGATTTCTTTGCTCAGACAATGGCTTTGTATGCAGTTCGTACTGCGCGCTTGATGTTATAGGCTTGTCTAGGGTATCGCGTTATCGGGGCTTCGTTGGTGCGAACTAGAACTTGGAGTAGACTTCTGCACGCGTCTGACGCCCTCGAGATACGAAGCCATGTCTCCACTTTTCCCTAATCGACATCTTGTAACTCTTTCTTCCTAGTTCGGCGTGTGCGACCCGGGGTAGGAGTTGGCGTGGGGGGCAGTTTGTTGTTGGGGGGGGGGGGGGGGTTAGGCAGAGGTGGTGCTGTTCCTTGGCTTTGGTCTTGTCCTTCGCTTTCATCCTCTTCAGACTCCGCCACAAGTTGTTGCATAGGGTTGCGTTTGTTATCGGCAGCTGGTTTAGGGGAGCGAGTGTCTGTGCGGGGGGCATCGTTGCCGCCTTCGCCGTTCGGTCCTGTTGTAGATGTAAAAGGAGAGGAGGTAATAGGGGGCGTGCTGACCTCGTGGTCACTGCACTGGGGCAAAAGGGACAAACGAACAAAAACAACAAAAAACAAACAAACAACCAACAAACACAAAACATAAGGTTGAAACAACACGAGGCGGTAGGGGTTCTAGGACACACCATCAGACTGGAGATAGCGGTTTAGATAATACTGTTAGCATCCATCTTCGTGTTGTGCATCATAATAAGATTAAAATATGCGTTCACAATTGATTCTGCTTCTTCTTCTGGTGTTTGTCTTGGGGGCCAGAACACTCGTACTCGTGTACGAACTGAGTGTAGTGGGGGATCATCAGCCGACGGCACAGAGGACAGACTGAATGGGCTACCTTGCACGTTGGTGTTACTTGACGATGAGGATCCTGAGGACGAGTGCGATGACGATGACGATGATGGGTATGGCGCAAGGTTCGATCGCGATAACTGACTAGGGGGTGCGGAATGGATGGTCGGAGCAGCAGGAGCCGATGGTTCACCTTGAGTGGGAGCCGGTGGAGGAGCCCCAATGTTTGCCATAGGGGACATGGTTGTACGGGAGCCGAGGGCAGCGTGGGTACTATCAACGGGAATAGAATCAATGCTAGCATCGGCTTTTTTAGAAAGAGCTACTGCCGCGTCAATCAGTTTTGAACTTCAGCTAATTGTGCTGGAGAGAGACTCGATAAGGTTGAATGGGCACCATGTTGGGCTAAGTCGCCCATCTCGAATTTTGACGCCGCGTCCATTGGTGTGGTTCCTTGTTCGAGAGGCGTAGTTGATTCCGACTCCTCACTTGACGTGATAGAGCGGCTAGATGACGAGGACGAGCTTGAGGAACTGGAGGATACGGACGGGGCTGCTGGTGCATTGCTCTCGATCGGATCAGCGAATGTTAGGTGTTTTGGTTGCCTCAGCTCTTTCACTTCGTCTGCAAACACCGTGGCGTTGTGGAGACTTCGAAGGGACGGAGTCGGTGAAAGACTACCATTACGTTTCTTGCGTTGGGGCTGGGTGTCAGCCTTCTCTTCCTTGCCAGACGGTAGACCACTATCACTGGTACAGAAGAGTGGGGAGGGACCGGTACGTGCTGGCAAAGGGGAACGTCGGGAACTACTCGATGCCGGGGCAGCACCACGTCGAAGTTTCTGGGGGACTTGCCGGAAGTTAGTCAGAATAGTATTGTTAGCGCGATATGTGGCACGATGGTATTGAACAGCCGTTCTGTACACCTTGAGGACATCTTTACGGATGGATGGTGTGGGAATATATATGTTAGCGAGAGCGTTCTCGATGGTGTCGTATAGTAGCGATGAGACTGCGGACGCAAAACAGCACTTGTCAAAATCCTTCCCCGTGAGTACGTTTACTCCAATGTAAGCGGCCTCCTTCTGCATCCTGTAGACTTCGATCATGAACGAGCGGGTAGACCAGTAGAGATCAGGGGAGATCGCAATAGCAAGATGTGACGCAGGAGGGTCGGAATTAAAGGTAAGGTTGTCATTACCTCTATACAGATTATCGACGAACCGACGGTATTCTGCAAAATTATCGCCAGGTAGGCACTCGCGATATAACTTCAAGATTTGTTCATGGGGACCACCGGACAAGTACACAGTAACAGTGGTGTTCTCTGACACTTGGCGATAGAACACATCGTAGGCATTTCTTTCCTTAGCCGTCATGTAGTTACTTCTAACGAGCGAGCATTTGTTGAGGGGGATCTGGTAGTACATTGTAGAAGCTACCATCGCGAGTTCATTGGGGCCATCCCATATGAACTTTTCACCTGTTCTCGTCTGTGTAGATGATCCTCGTTCGGTCCATCTTTCATTCTTTGGCACGTCATATACCCTGCCTCTGGCTCCATGTGTAGCACCTGGGGGGGTGTTGGAAGTGGATCTGCGTGGGGGACCTCCAAGTGGGATGTCACAGGCGAAAGTTGGTGTCGTTGTCGTTGCTCTTGTCGTCTAGGGGACGGAGACTGATAGCGTTGACGGGTCGGAGGCGAAGCAGTGCGTTGCTGGGAAGCACGTCTGTCATCACGGCTCTCTCTACGCGATTGGTCACGTCGGTCGTATTCTCGTCCTCTGGGTCAAAAGTGCAGAAAAAAGAAATAGGATAGATAGACAAAAGGGAAAAGCACAGAGGTAGCCATCGTTGGTTACCTTGCATAGTAGGGGGATGGGTTTCGTTGGTTGCTCCTCCTATCACGTCTATTGTCGGAATCTGCCATGTTGTCGGTTACTGTACCGCAACAAATCGAAATAGAATTCCAGTGAGGGACAAGAAGAATGGATAAGCTATTTACCGGGTCTGATTCGCTGATCAGCGTGCAGGCCCCTATCACATTATTTAATAACTACAAATGTTTACTCAAAAAACGTGAAAGATCAAAGGACCGATCGTTCGACCCTCGCTCCCTTTCTTGCTCGAAGACAATCGTATGTCTTTTCAACTGAGGATTGCCGTGCGCACTTTGAAGAGATGGTTTGTCAGAGGGAAAAGCGGCAATCGTATGCCTTCAGCTTAAAAAATTTTCATCGTATCAGCAACCGGTCCGACCGGTTCATCGTAAAAAAGTTGTCGAAAAATATACGTAAACAGCGTGAAAAAATAGAAAAACAAGTTAGACGAAAGAAGATGAAATAGTTAATATGAAGAACTGGACGAGAAAAGAAAATGAAAAGATAAAAAAGAATAAGTAAATAAAGTAAAATATATTATGTCAGGGAAGAGGAAAATCCCAATAGAAAAGATCGGATAAAATATGTTATTATAGACCAAAAAAATGAAAAAAATATATGTTATAATGGACTAAATATGAAAAAAATAACTATAGATGAAGAATAGGAAGGAAGAGAGGAGGAGCGAGAAAGAAGAGGAAAGCAGAAAAGGAAACTATCTAACCAACAAGAGAAGGCCCCATGGAGGCAAAAAGTCCCACAAAACGCCACTCCAACGTCGTAGACTCCACCATCGGAAAGCGATCATAACATCGATATCGATGTGTTGTAGTGTAGTGGCTATATTGAAGCCTGCAACGAGTTCGAAATTACGTAAATAAACGAAGTTGGCCGCTCTGATATTTACTGGTATTTCACCTGCTCTCGTAGAGTCAGTTACTCAATGCAGCCATAGTGTTCTTGTTAAGAGTTCGTTGTACCTGCCAACTTGGAGAGTTGTGTACAAACTCACAATTCGAATTTCCTTTTCAGGTGGAATCTACACACTTACAGAGTTTTGTGTGTCCTGTCGACAGGTCGATTTGGAAAGACCTCAGTCAAGAGTGGCTGTACAACAACGTACTAGGACAGAGGTAACCAAAGCCACATATGTTTCGACAGATTGTTCACCTGCCGTTGCATTTTTGTGTCCCTCCTCTACCCACGTACACACTATGCAGTCAACCAACACAGTATGTGTTTGGTTTTGTCGTTTTAGGATCACCCCCTACTCACAGAGTGGAAAACACCTTTTCCACTGCACACCGCACCCCCTACTTGCTGTACTACGTTCTGGTCTACTCCTGGTACATCTACATGTGGAACCAGTCAAGGCACGACGACCCAGTTTCGAAATTCAACGAGCACAAACGACGATGTTTGGATCCCTATCCTATTTTGGGCTCACATTCGGACACCCTACCTACGGACAAGAAGTTTCAGGAAGAAATCAAAGCTGGCAAGACTACACGTCTCCACTCCAACCTCTCACGCACCCAAACGGTACAATTTATCTATGATTTATTGACTAGTTATGAGAGCGACGAACGGGACATCCTTCGGAAAAATCACAAGGACAAGGCTACCTTGCTACCACAGGTCCCCACCCATTTCCCCTCAAGCCAGCCTAGACCTTCTTCGCAACCCCGATTGGACAGACGCTGAAGTCTACGTACACTACCTGGGACCTACTGGATCACTGGCAGCTGCAGAGAAACTCTGGACGAGTATAGAAAACATCATTCGGAATCCTGTAGAAGTTTTTCATAACTACTGCCCCGCCACCGCTTCAACTGCCGGTTTAGTGGGATCATTACCGACCGCTACTCCATCAGTAGCACCTACTGGTACTAACCCTCCTGTCAGACTGCACCCAACTGGACTAACTACGTTATTGCCTGCTGGAAGCTCTTCTGCTCCATTTTTGGCCCCTGCACCAGCTACTCAATGGCTCTTTCAACTTCACCAATCACGTCCACTGGTACATCCGTATCTCGACAGTTTGTTCCACCGGTACCCACCTCCGGATGCTTCGCATACACGTACTGGACCTTTATCTCGGGCTGCGACGCCTGCTCCATTGCGCACTGCAGTGCAACCATTGTCAGCTCTACTCGCTGGTCGATCGAATGAACAAGTAAACCGCTCTTTGGCTACGACATCTTTCATCGGCACACTCCTTTCGTCCCCTCAACGGCCAGTAGCACCTACTGCAGAACAGTCCTACGACGCCAGTCTGTTCGCATCGGACTCACCACTTACTTTGACAACACCGTCCACAAGTTCGACCACAAGTTCGAGCACAAGTTCGAGCACAAGTTCGAGTTTAAGTGCAAGTTCCAGCACGGCCCCTACTGCGTTGGCACCTATTCCAGAAGTGCAATCACCTGGAGAAGAGGAGCAAGAAGAACATGAGGCCGACCAAGATCAGGATCTAGCAGCCTCATCGCTGTCAAGTCTTTCTGGCGCCAACTCGGGCTACTATACGCAAATGTTATCGCACCGTACCCAGTACGTTCCGACACGTCGCAGCATGTTCATTTTGTCGACCCCAGCGGGAGCTCCGACGCCTAATGAAGTTACCTTCGCGCGAGAACTAGCGATCAATTATCATATTGCTAATACGCCAATACAACTGACTATTATGCACGCTATCAACAACGTCCGTACATGGGGAGACAGAGCTACTGTCGCCATTATGGACGCTTGTTGGGCTCGTTTTGTTCGTGTTACTGACCCCGTTCAACAAGTCTGGTGTTCGCTTTCCCTCATCTAGTTACAATTCACCCGCGACCTCATCCATGGCCGACTGGATAAATTCGACACGAGGAAAGCAGCGTTTCAAGCCCTTAACCTACGACGCTTCAAGAAAGAGCAACTCTTGGCATACATCAACCGATGTATTACGTACTACGAAGCAGCTACCTCAAGCGGTGTGATCGTCGTGGATGCTAATCAGATCGACGATTTGGGACGCATGCTAACCCCGATGGAACGGGATCGTTGGAACCAACAAACGGATCAAATCACGCTCGCCACGGGTACTGGATGGCCGCGCAATTTGGATGATCTCCTCCTTTGGGCCCGGACCCTTGACCCTCACGTCATGGTCCGGAATACATTTTAGGAATGGAAATCCCGGTCCACACCGACCGACAGAGGAATCAACAGCCTCGCCAAACAAAGAAAGAGAACACGGACCCCAACCGCCCTCTTCGGCCGAAGCGTAACGCCGACTCAATGGCTACCGTACAGGCGACTGTTTCACAGACATTGACTCGCTCTGGCAAGCGCATCAAGACAATTCATTTGGCAAATAAGAAGCGACCGCGCCCAACAGACGCCGCGACAACGTTGTCAAAACAAACGTCTACGCCTGTGATCAGCACCGATCTACCCATACGCAAACCTTTCATGGGTACTCCTTGCACGTATTGCAAGGAACACAATACCTTTTTGAAAAACGGACAACTCCCCAAACATTCATTGGCAGAATGCAAGCTTCGTCAACAGCACTGTCAAGACGAGGGGAAACATTGCGACTGGAAGCCATCAGCGGCCGCTGCTCTTAGTACTCCTCGCGCTTTTCACATGATCACTCGGTCTCGGACGCCCTCCCCGGCGGTCCCAACGCCTCCACCCTTACGGATCGCAACCATCCCAACGGTAGCCACGGGTTGTGTCTGGATCACCAAACATCCTCTCAACCCGCCATTCATCGGCAAGACTACCTGCGCTCTGGATTCGGCCTGCAACTGTAAGGGCGTGGCCCGGCTAACATGGGCTATGCAACACGGTTTCATTTTTCGGAACTTACCTCCAGTCGAAGCTCGATCATCTGTAGGCATCGACGCGGTACTCACCGATGGCATCGAACTCTTCGTCTCGGCCGACCCGACGTCGCCGCTCCACGCGATCACCATCTATGTGTCCAACCATCTACCTAACCGCGTGGATTTGCTTTTCGCCAACGAAGTGGCTGCACAGATCAATTTGTCAATTGACGAGGCCCAGAGGATCAAGCCCACGGACTATATCCCACTGAAGCCTAAAACAAGACAGATTGTCTATGAGACGGAGTTTCACAACTTTGATACACCACTTCAAGTGGGCGATCGCCAACTTGCATCTATCAGCTACGATTTCAGCCCGGAAACCCTTTCCGATACGACTTCGTACCCGATTTCCAAGATCAAGCAGATTTTCAAGAACCGCGTTGCAACACAACTCCTGGATTCGTATGACCTCCTCTCGACCTCACAGGCTCACACGTATGGCCGCACTGTGAATCTTTTCATGTCCACGCGTCAGGACCCGAAAGGAACAGACAAGGCCTATGGCGGGGCTAACGATGAGGACGACGAGGATGATGGGAAAGAGGATAAGAAGGGCCCCACCCTCCCGCCCGGCACGGAGGAACCTGACGAAGAAGATGATGAGAGTAAGAACGAAGACTACTCTAACTCTCCTGTCAAACGAAGTCATCCATCGACCCAAAACAACCTCTTCAAAGCGCAGGAAGACGCAGACGACTCCCTCTCCAGGACCTGCAGCTGCGTCTAATACAACCTCGCCGACAGAAGAGGCCGTTTCAAGTCCTGAGGTGAACCTCGACAACATTACACAACAGGATTACGAGGAGCAGCACGCCATATTAATATTATGGAACGCAGTTCGAGATGCTGGACGTCGTCATCCAAGAGCCAGCCCAGCCCAACGAGCTCTCGTTTACAGTCCAGGCGCGTCATCGTCATCATCATCGTCGATATCATCGTCATCATCATCGTTGACGTCATCGTCGTCATCAGTCGCGCCGTCATCGACATCGGCCCTTGGTCAACCATCGGCCTCTGCACCCGGCACGCCACTACGATATCATGACATGTTGCAAAATCTCCCGGCTTCACCGGCCCCAACTGTTCCCCGAACAACTAGCCATCGCCACCGACGTTCGGGACATAAACCTTCGGGTAAAGAAAAACGTTCTACGACACCTTCGTCTCCTTGCTCTCAAGATCCGCCAAAGTCACCGCCGCCCCCTCGGCCCACACAATTGGCTACTACACCAGTACGCGGATTAAGTAGAGCGGCTCAGAGCGCACTTCGCCGCTCCGCTCAGAGTTCACCTTCTAGTGATTCGTCGACAGCTTCTAGTAGTTCATCTTCGGCTTCTAGTAGTTCATCTTCGGCTTCTAGTAGTTCATCTTCGGCTTCTAGCAGCTTACCGACGGCTTCTAGTAGTTCGTCCTCAGCATCCAGCAGCTCATCCCCGCTAGTCGAAAGCCCAGCCGCGACACCGGCTCGATCGACGTCTTTCCATTCCCCGATGACAAGCACTCCTCCGGCTACGTACATATACATCTGTGTCTCGTCAGCTCGACCATTATAAGGCGCGATCCTCTACCGCTGGAGATCGTATTATCATAGGCCGACCAGAAAGATTGGCAGAGAAATTCCCGATGTCCCCGGTATGCCCATCACCGTCACGCCCTCCGTCTGTCCACTACGTCAAGGTCGCTCCAACACCAAACGACTGTCAGAGTGGATTTACGGGCTTTACGCAGCTACCAGGACAAAAGCTGGAACGTTTCGCTAAACACGGCAGCGGCGGCTCTCCAGGCATGGACCACGAATTATACATTGTTCGAGACATCTTTGCCACTTACTTTCCGACAATAGCTACGATAATGTCAACAGGCACCCATCCGCATTGCCGACATCTTGGCTACTGGATTCCCAAACACTTGGCTATCAATCGAGGCCTCTGGCCGGACAGGACAGTTACAGCGACTGAATACCCAAGAGTGGAACGTCATGACCTCCAGATAAAACCGACCCTGACCCACGGTTTTCAGTTGGGTCCTCGAACAAGGCCGCCGAACTTTGAGGAAACCAAGGAATGGTCCCTTCGTCCAAGAGAGAATTTCGACAACCTCGCTGAAAAACCCATTTTGGTGCGAACATACCTTCCGAAGGAAAACACTGCTGGATCCCGTCTGCAACAAGGCTCGAAAAGCAGAATATACGTGCATACGGAACCTCGACAATGGTATGGGAGCACACCATGGGATACAGCGGAGTCACAACATTTCGAAGACGCTGTCCAAGGTTTCGACCACAATCGACCCACCAAACTGATGCAACGTTATTGGCCTCCTCGGAATAACGCGCATGAGATGGACCCAGCGACCTTCGAAGACTTCACACATGACCTCAGTCTCCTGTCGAATACTAAAACTCCTCTCGGAGTCATCAACACGGAGGCTATGTGCCTGATCCGACTATGCACGAACTCGCCTCCACTCCTGACCCGACGCAGTAGCAACACATCTACGGTTAAAGAGTACGAAGACATCTTCAACATTCCAGAAGGAGCAACGATGATGTCACGGTTTTACCAAAGCAGACAAACAGCCATCATATTTCATTTCAGCCCTCAAAACGGCAGAAACACAGCCCAACTTATTGCTGCATCGCTGATCGGACCCAGTGTCGAACCTACCGGCAATGTTCAATACTTTCGGGAAGGAATGACGTACGACAACATTCTCCGCCCATGGGGATATCGATCTTCATATCTCGGTCTACTTGTGGGAGAGAACCCCAACTTCACCCCCTTGGCGGCTGTTCTTCAAGGCGAAGTGTTGTTCCCGTGGTGCAGTCTGATGGAAGCCGGACCCCATCATTTGCGGTATTACCCTACGACACAGGCTACAACATACACCCGTTGCGTCTTTCGACTCCCAACCAGAGAGCGTTGTTTTGCCTTACAGCACTATTTTCATCGCCTCCCATGTAACGACCCGATTTGGCTCAAAATCGTCGCAAACGACATGTACTATGACCTTGGCCATTCTAGCACTCACGAGGGTGTATACCCAATACACGAGAGATACTACGACTGCATTGTCGATTTGCCGCTCAACTACTTCGACAAGTGTCATTTTACAATCTTTTACATGGACGAGGATGATGATCTGTTTTGAGTTCATTGTTTGACCCGGAGAACTACATGGGCCAAACAGCATCCATAACAAAAATCTCAGGAACAGTTATCATGCGGCTTGACGACACAGTCACTCAAAACTACCTGAGACAGGCACACAACTGGCAAGCCCGCCTGGAGGCGCCAGATGCTAAGAACTCATTTTTAAACGATCTTTGTTGGATACGTTACGATGACGTCCCATGGCACTTGGCACAGTATTTCCTTATGGTCGTTGCCAGCGAAACTGGTCGCAGACGGAGCAAGGAAATCCACGTGGTACACCACCCACCCAATACTGTACCCTGTTCTACAGATATCATCAATCCGTATTCCCGAGACAAGCGCCTTCGTGGCTACCCTACGGAGTTCCGCTTGTTCGTAAGAAACCGTCCAGCTATGCTCAAACACATTTTCAAGTTTGGAATCCAGACGAGGATTTTGTCACTTACCGACCTGTAGGTCACACCCATCACCGATGGATCAACCTAAAAGACACCAGGACGGCGGAAAATCTCCTGCAGTTCTACACCAAAATGAAAATGAGCATTCTAGATCTATAATTTGAGAAACTGCTTGTTCCAGAACCTGCAGGCTCCCCCAGATTAACCCTCTCACCAGGTATGACTTCTGGAAAATATCGCATTGGACACCCCCACCAGGGGATTCATCCTGGATTCGATGTCGTGGCAGCATCCCCGAACTCAGACGCATTAGGTTCTTCCAACAATCCCTTCAAGCTGGACGAATCTCCTGAGAAACCTGATGACAAATCTGGTTCTGCGTCCAGCTCCGGTTCCTCGTCCAGCTCGTCGTCTAGTTCGAGTTCATTGATGCAAGTCCCAGCTACCAGCGGCCCCAGCTCATTAGCACCGGCCCCAGTTCAGTCGTTGGCATCGACCCCAGCTCAGCCACCGGCAACCCCAGTTCACCCATCAGGGGCCATTGGTCCAACCACACTGGCCGCACCGTCGCCACAGTCACTACAAAGGCGCACGTCTGGTTGTAAGCCAAGAGAGGTTAGTTAAGACGTACAACAACGACGACGACTCGAAAGATGGTGGACACGGTCCGTCCTCGTCATCATCATCGAGTAGTTCGTCGTCTCAACCACCGCCAGCTGCAACAACTGGGACTACACCCCACCATCCCATGACACGACGGTCATCGAACCCTCCGCCCAACAACGACGAGATCAAAACCCATGGAGTCCAATCCACTACCTTTCTAGTCTTCCCGGGTACTTATCGCCTTCGCGACATCAACCCACGCCTTCGTACAGATATTCGCTTTGAGCTCCTCAAAAGGCTCAATACATGGCAGCATTATGGTTACATTGACGCCTGTGCCCACGGTAACAGCAATGCCGCCACGGCGACCATTCATGGGAACATACTCCCTCAAGCGAAAGTGGATATTTGGAAGACGGTGACATCATTGGTCAACGAAGGTACTATGACAGGTAATGCGATCCTACAACGTCATCCTGACTTTGAGAACGGCGCAACTGCACATGATTTTCCAGACGGTGTTTTCGCTTTCCAAGCAGCGACTCGCCATGGACCACATGCTCGTTGGTGCGAATGTCAAGGTCAATCCTGCGACTCGGCTCACCGCATATTGTCAACCCTACCACTTTTACGTACGTTTGGAGTGCTGGCAATCAACCCTGCCATCGGACATCGACTACGCACGGAGCTCGTGGACGAACTCAACCAATTCACCTATCGTGGTATGGTCATCCCCATTTCTTTGGACGTCACTAGGTTCTACAGCTCAGCCGTCATCAACGGGATCCTTCCTTTGAAGGACAAACGACATGTATGGCAAACATTCGCCAACCTTTTGGCTCTCCTGCGAGATGACAATCAAAGCTTTGCGGATTGCCCAATGACAGCTATGCCCCACCTTGGCAATCGAGAACTTTTCTACGATCTCCCAAGCGGCATTTTTGCCTACTCAGTTCACCAATGCAAGGGCCCACACCCTGAATGGTGTTTATGTGGAGGTCCAGCCGAATGCCCAGACGCCGGTCTGAGACCCCCGCCACTTAGCCCTCCTGCCTCTCCTGAGCAGCAAGCTTCACCTCCTCGGCAACCATTGGACCACCGGCATCCGGGACGTCACAGACAGGTGTTTGGATCCAGACCGGCCCCGGTAACTACTGCGGCCCCTACGAATCCTGACCCTCAACCTGTGCCTCCTATGGACCCCGATCCTCAACCCGTGGCTCCTATGACTCCTGGTCCCCAGCCCAGGCAAAATCGGCGACAACGGCGACGCAACAGGCATAATGCCCAGCGCGCCCGGCTACGTCACCCTCCTACACGTCCGGCTCCTCGGTCGAACGCACTCAGAGGCCGTGCCGCCGTACGCCAGGCTCGGCCATCAGTAGTGCCCCAACGTCGCCGACAGTTCCACATGTTCGCTCGGCCTGGCACGGGCTTAACGCAGAGATTGGGCAATACGCAAAGCCAGGCCTGACAACCAAATCTGGAGTGTTCTCCAGACTCTAACCAACTGAGGCCTCCTGACCCTTCGAAGCTTCGGACCAACGCTGGTCTATCTGTCTCGCATTCTGACCCCGACATGGAGGAATTTATGCAGACGTGTCCAGATCCTCGCATGCTTTTCTGCACGGCATCATCAGTCCGGGGAGCCCACCCAGCCCCATGGTTCTTCATCTCCGAACGACTCTGCCGGGACTTCCTGACCAAAAGAACGGAAAAAAAAAGCTGCACCACCAGGTCCCAAGTTTCCATCCGAAGCAGTCAACCCCAGCCTCACTAAATCTCAGCAAGACCAACTCTGGGCCCTCATTCAAGAATTCGACCACATCTTTCAAGACAAAGCAGGCGTCTTCAACCACACTGTCGTGTCTCTTCGGCTCAAACCGAATGTCAAACCAGTCGCGGTCCCGTGTCCGCGCTGGACTGCGGCAGTGGGCGAATATCTTACCGGCTGGGCCACGGACGTCCTTAACGCTGGCACGTGGAGCTATGCCTCCGCACAGAGTGCATGGGCGAGCCGCAGTTGCCCAGTTGGGAAATTTGAGGATATCTCGAAGGAAGTCATCCGGGACATCCGGAATGTCTACGACTATCGCATGTCCAACGACAACCTTCACCTCCCAGTTCCAGGTCTCCCGAACCCGGACCATTACCGAGAAAGATTCGCCGGCTGGCACTATCTCAGCTCCATCGGTCACATGGTGGACGGCTTTTCTCATCTACGACTGAACCCGGATGATGATAGCTGAGACGTTTTAGCCGTGTGGACTCCTCTAGGTCTACTGGTCCCCAACTTTATGCCTCAAGGTGTACATCGCGCCCCCGGCGATTTTCAATGGGCGATCGAGAAATCATTCCAACCTCTCCCCTTTTGGAACAAAGCACCACCGGCTACCTCCACTGCGGGCGCCTACCTCGACGACGTCACCGCCGGTGCGGACGATTTTCAAACACACCTTGACCAAATTCGTGGCATCTTCTCCAGTATGGACCTCCGGTCTCAACGGATCGGCGCGCAAACTCCGCCTGGGATACCACGAACTCATAATACTCTGCAAGAAATGTAGCAAGAAAGGTATCGCTGCTGATACAGCGAAGATTGACGCTATTCTCCGAATGGCCGACCCTTCCAACGTGTCTGAAGTTCGATCCATTCTGGGTATGACCAACTTCATCCAAGCCCATATCCCCAACTACTCGCGCCTTGTATCTCCTTTGACGAACTTGCTCAAGTCCTCTCACGCCCGACCAACAGGCCAACCCTACCTCAATCGGGATGAGCGGAAATGTATGAAGAAGCTTCGCCGAGTGCTTACCACGCTTCCCGTCTTGGCCAAGTATGAGTCTTCTCATCGCCTGTGCCTTCGGACGGACGCCAGCCAAATAGGCATTGGTGGCGCGCTCCATACTGGCCCTGACCGCGACGCCCCGGTTCCAGTACTTCTCTCTCAAGTTCACTGACACACAGACCCGCTGGGCGACCTACGTGCGCGAAGCTTACGGTGTCATCTACGGAGTTCAACAGTGCCGCTACCACATCGACGCTAGCGAACACGAACTTACTATCGTCACCGACCATCGACCACTCCTATGGTTATGGCACGCTCGCAGTCCCATGGTCGTCGGATGGGTTTTGGAAAACCTCCAGACAATCCGCTTCAAGGTAGAATACCTCCCAGGTAAACAGAATCTCCTCCCGGATGGCCTGTCTCGTGTCCCCTGTATCAGCACAGGCGTCCCGACCCTCATCGGTGAAGCCGAGGCTATACTACAGCTCCTCGCAACCATTCCACTGCCCAGAGCAGGCTCAACCCTTTGGCTCGCTGTCGAAGGCACACACGCCGCCTTGGAGACGAAACTCAAGTCTCTCTCCTGTCGCGTCATTCGCGCTGGTCCAACTTTACGCAGTATTCAGGCCCCGTGGGACTTGGCCATCGTCATCCCCGCTGCTGAACGCTCCCCGGCCATCGCACGTGACATGTTTGCCCTCCGCAAGCCATTCGCTCTGCTCATGCCACAAGACCTTATTCACTGCGTCCCTGACAACACTCTCCCACAAGAGACTGTCGAGACGTGTCGCAAGATTCTATTTCTTGACGACAATTTAGTATGGTTAGTTTTTGGCCTCGGTATGGAACAACACTACATAATATTATACCCTCTTGTCGCTACCTCGCACGCCCCGCGCGTTACACGCCAACAAATCGTAAACGCACAACGACAAGATGCGTTCACGGCCCCTCTCTGGACTGACGGTGCTCCCACCGTCTCCGCGGGATCAACAGAACTGATTCTCCGTCAAGGCCTCGCCGTCCTTGCCGATGTTGAACAATCAACGCTGAAGATCTACGTCCCAGAAGAGCTACGCCGTCCACTGATCAACTACGCACATTTGATGCAGAACCACACCAAGGCGCCGACTCTTGTCCCCTTCATCAAGGAGCGTTACGTTTGGTTCCGCCTCGACGGCACGGACACCATTCATACTGATGTTCTCGCCGCCCTCCGCGACTGCCACTTCTGCCAACTGGTCCACGCCCGCCTAACCCTCAACCACGGCCGCTACTCCTCGCTGAAGTGAAGCAGGCAAGGCCAAGGCATCGGCATCGATCATATGCACGTCGGCATTCCGGGCACTGTTTTTCAGTATGTACTGACGATCATCGATCTCTTCTCAGGATTTTTGCAATTCATTCCCTGCGTTTCTACATCTGCAGAAGAAGCCGTTGAGATCATCCTCAATCGATGGGCATACATCTTTGGTTTCCCGGAGTCCATCTTCTCCGACTACCACAGTTCGTTTGTAGGTACTTTAGCTAAACGCTTTTGCAGTCAAGCTGGCCTTGAATGGCTGACTACTACCGCACCCTACTCCCACCATCAGCTCGGCTTCGTGGAATGTCGTCACAAGGCGATTCGCACGGCAATTCAATCCCTGTCCAAAGCAGACAAATCGAACTGGCCTAGCATCATCCCGTCCCTCTCCTTTGCTCAAAACACCTACGTGTCTACAGCTACTGGCACCACTGCCTTTGAGGGCATGCTAGCGCGCAAACCCAGATGTACACTGGATCGATTCCCCTGAGATTGTCGACGCCCGCGCCTCCGCCTCAAGCGCCGCTCTCGACGCTTCCCCCACGCTTTCGCTTCAGTCTTCAGAGCAGATCGAGCTCTTACGCCGCGCCCGCACCGTCGTCACGGCGTACATAAGCGCGTATACGGACGTGTCCCGCACCCGATCCGTAGCTCAGAAGAACAAGGGCCGCCGGAAGGTTGTTAAAGACTGGAAAGTTGGCGACACCGTCACCGTCTACTGCCCTAAGCCCTCAAAGCAAGGCATCCCTGCCTCGTCCGTCCTCCAATTTGACGGCCCCTACACGATTTTAGAGCAAGTCAACTCCAACTGCTTTAAATTCCGTCACCTCAAGACCAATCGGATTTTGAAGCGGATCGACCGCTCACACCTCTCTCCGTACACTGCCCCGACTGATGGCGTCGCCCCGCTCAACCCAGTCGCAGTGGACAACATTGATGATGACACTGTCAACTATTCAACTGGCGAATTCGTAGCATTTATCGACCGCAACCAGGTTAAGATTTGCATCGTTTTAGATGAAGACCCAGAGAACGAGGAAGACGACCTCGTAGTTCACCAACTCGGTACGACCTCGGCCACTAACCCTCTCTTTCGTCCCATCTACGAAGACACGAAAGACGGAGCTACTATCCAAAGCTGGAACAAACCCCTTGCCTTTTGGAAGCCACTTCTCTTCGACATCACCAACGATCAAGTCGTTCATCGCCATATTGAGTGGCGTCGCTTTCTAAAGATAAAGGACAAAGGCCGGCTATCCGCCAATGTTCTTAAGCGTCTCCGAGGTACCCTCATCACCGGCGAAACCTTTCCCTTGCACGTCTTCCAAAAAGGCAAGACAGCCAAATCGAAGGAATAGCCACCCCCATCACTCTCAAGTGGGTTTTACCCATCGTAAACGGCTTCACCCGCCACCGCCCAGCGCTTTTCCCACTTGAACTGTCATCGTCCCTACATGAATTACGCCACGACCGACGTATCCTTGTAAGTCCTTGATCGCCTCTTATGCCTGCAGGTCAACGATTATCCTCATCGAATCTGCACACCTCAATGATCATATCGGCATGGCATACTTGGTGCTTAATTGGTTCATCTTGGCTGTGTGACACTCTGCCACCTAATTTTCTACGGCTCGACATCGCCCCCCGATACCACCGCTCGCTACTGTGCCTCAATTGTCCCAGTCTCCCGCTGCGAATCATGGATATCCGGCCCCGGCTGATCATCATCTGCATCGCGCAAATTCATTGACGCATCGATCTTTTTATTCACTCAATAGGTTTAAGAGACTCACCCATCTCTCTTTTCCCTTTAGATATTTTTTTTTAGCGGAAACATCATACTTCGTTCGTTTAGACACTCATTCTGTACGCAACTCAACTCAACCGTTAGGTCTGGGGGGGGGGGGGGGGGAGCTATCAGACTGAGCACCTTAACGACCGGCCAAAACACACACCGTTGACAATTCACCGTTTTTGACCGGCTCGTTAGATTCTTCTCTGCACGACGTTTCGACTTCACTAACTAGTTTTCGATTCCGTTCAGGAATGATTTCAAACGATTAAGTCAAAAATCTTCTCAGAAAAGATTAACTATTGCCTTTTTCCCATATCACCTTTTCCCCCAAATTCACCGTGAAACACGCTTGTGACGGTAAATTACGGAGGAAACCGGGAAAACACAATATTTGACTGTCTAACTTCCGTTCCCAGTTATTTTGACTTTGCAAACCCCAAAGCATTTTGGAAATTTCAAGTCAGACAACCCAACCACATCCGTTAGGTTACTGTTAACTCGAGTTTAGACAATTCTATCAGTTTGAGAACTGGAGACCAACCAAGTCCACAATCTACGTTTCATCTTTGATCGTAAGTTGCAACCCAAGCCTGCAACGAGTTCGAAATTACGTAAGTAAACGAAGTTGACCGCTCTGATATTTACTGGTATTTCACCTGCTCTCGTAGAGTCAGTTACTCAAAGCAGCCATAGTGTTCTTGTTGAGAGTTCGTTGTACCTGCCAACTTGGAGAGTTGTGTACAAACTCACAGTATTGCCATTATATTCCGAGTGGGCCGGCATAATCCCTTCTCCCCCCCCGAGCGCGCTCACCTGTATGCGCGCGAGGAGTCGAACTTTCAACTTACACCTCCGCCCAACCAACCTCTGGATAGAATGCAAATACGAACCCGAGTGACGATCGTCGCTGTTGACTGTTGTATTAACCAATTGAGTGCCACTGATATTTCAAGTTGGTCCATGAGCCATCATTCATGATTATTTAATAACCAAATAAATGTTTACAAAGAACTTGAAAGATCAAAGGACCGATCGTTCGACCCTCGCTCCCTTTCTTGCAAAGACAATCGTATGTCGTTTTTTAGAATTGCTGTGCTCGCTTCTCGAGAAGCGGTTTCTGCACTTTTCCACTGGGACACAACTGGCAATCGTATGCCGTCAGCTCATATTCGAGGAACTCGGCCCGGCCGGTGTACCTTATTCATGAAATTGTTGACAAAATTACGTAAATAGCGTTAAAATTTTGAAAAAATAAGTTAGAAAAATAGAAAAAAGGAAAAATAACTTGAACGTGAGCTCGATATATAAGGAGATGAACTTTTTTATGAACGTAAGTAGAATAATAATAATAATAGAGGAGAAAAATAGTAATAAAATAAAACATTAACTTCAAAACTCATTCCAACTCAAAACCTTCATCGTGAACGCAACTCACACGCACTGGAGACAAAACTAATCTTGCACTTTATCCTAACTTTGCCCTTCTCAACCAAACCTAACAATTCCTCTACCAGCAACAGCGCAAAGGGGTGAGCACGATCACTCGCGGTCCGGTAAGCCTCCGTTATTAAATTACTGTTCTTGAAAGTAATAATAAAAAGATAATAATAAAGTAATAAAATAATAATAGTGATAATAGTGTATCTCCTGCCAATTGCTGAGCCAAAAGGCCATGTGCATCCAGTCCTCCATTCCATAAGGAAAGTCTCCACACCAATCGGTGGAATAAAGGAAGTGACGGCATAGAACATTACTCTAGGAGCTTTATACCAATCAGCCCATGGAAAGGACCGATGGCCTATGTACTCCCTAATAGTGATAATAATAATGATAATAATAATAATAATAATAATAATAATAATAATAATAATAATAATAATAATAATATTAATAATAAAATAATAATAATAATAATAATAATAATAATAATAATAATAATATAATAATAATATAATAATAAAAACGTAAAATATAGAGAGGTATAGAGTGATAAAAGTAAGTCTGTGTATAAACAAGATAACTAAATAATAAACAAGAAATTTATGGTAAGGTAAAAAAAATATATATATAGATATGGAGGGAATACAAATCTCTCTATAGAGGAAAAAAAAAAAAAAAAAAAAATTATGTTAACTATGATGGGGAAACAGAAGAAGAAAAAACTGTCTAACCAAAACAAGAGAAAAAACGGAGAAAGTCCCAATCGTATTGTCAATCGTATTGCCACGCGTCGTAGAATGTCCCATCGTCCTCCTTGTTCGGTCGCCTCCGGTTCCGAAATGAATAGATTGAGTGGCTAAATTAGGGGCCTCAGGAATCGTATCCCGAGGCCAAATGAAAACTGGGACCCAACCTTCCGACTGGCCAACCCTACCCGTCAACTTGATGAGTGTTTGATCATAGGAAACCTTGGACCCATGCCCATCTTACTCAAAACGATGTATTTTCCATCCATTCTGGCCATTGAGTAGATTCTCGGAATAGATCTGTGATATCGGACCATGTCGAATCTCGGGATATCATTCGAGCAATGGTCGTTTCGAACACGCTGCGTGAATATCTAACTTCGACAAAGAGGCGTAGGACGGATTCCGCAAGTAGTTGCTGGCTGGAGCATTGGGCGCGGAAGAGAGTGAGCATCCCGATTACGGTGCCAACGAGAGTTTCTCGCCGTGTGAAGGAATCCATTGGCGGTAATCGAGGGAAACGGGTTCGGTTTTCGGTCATCATGGATGTCCAATTCTTGAAGTGCGGACGGGATAGGTACGACTCATGGACATCGACGGGGATTACAAGGTCATATCCTGCGAAGACTATTGAATAGTACCCTTGGTCTGGGGATATCGGGTCTTCCTCAAGTTCCAACCCACCTGTATATAGTTGTTCGTCTTGTGAACTTTTCCCATCTCCTGATTGCCTGATAAGAGAAAGTAGCAAATGGATAATAGGATGGCCAACTGGTAGTGCAGTCATCAGTAAGAGGTCGTCTGAGCTGGGGGACCCGGGAGGAGATGGCGATGTGTTCATCAACCATACATTTGATTACTGCCAACTGGGCCGAGAGGTATCCACCGATCGGGCAGCCATGGAGTTGGACGAAAACGGAATCGCCCATGGAGAAAAAAATATTCTTGAGGTCTAAACGGACTATACGTGTAATGTCGTCGAATGTGAAAAAATAGAAATCATCCGTCGCATTGCCCGTCTTCCACCCGACTTCGAATTTCAGCTTGTTGTCAGTGTTCATCCACGCTAGTTTCGAAACCTGGAAGGCATCACGGTATGTGGTAGAACGTTTGTTTTCCCTTGTGAACATCTTCATAGCCGTGAGGGCGAACAGGACAGACTTGATCACTGACTCGTGTGACAGCCATGTGAACATCTGTTTGACATCGAACTGGAAGACAGAAACGCTACTATTGCTATCGAACGCACGGAAACTGTTGGCGGCCCGGGTGAGGCGATCCTGGAGTTTCGATAGATCATGGAGGTTGAAATGCAAAAGTACTTTGTCGAGTTGGAGGATGATAAACTGCAGGACACGGCTAAGGTTACGTAAGACATTTCGCCACGGCGATCGTTTCTGGTTACATACGAGTCTGGTTTTCTCGTACGGGGATTTGTCTTTCGGAAAGACAATGGCGCTGTGGATTTTCGAGCGTTTGCGGTTGAGACGGCCAAACTGTGAGAACTTATGGACTCTATAGAGACGGATAAATTCTTCTCGAAGAACGGTGGACGATGATGGGGACCGGGTGAACGCTGGGCAATCCACGACTTCTTTCCACATTCGCTGGTACGTTAATACTGGACATTCCACCCACAGGGAGTTGCCGTTCTTATCCAGAGTTTGAGTAACGAGTGGGCGTAGGTGATCACGGCATAGGAAGACTTGATCCATGGTAACAGCAGTGGGATCTTGGTCTTGGCAACGTATAATTGCATCGTTAATAGAGCGGATGAGGTGATCAACATCGCTATGTGCTGTTCCGGCTAGGGTGAGACGACGTCTTAGGGTTTTTCGATGGGAGTGGACGAGTTCCGGGACGCTCCGAGTAGCATTACTGGGTTTTGTCGTTCGTGGGTTATCTTGGCCTTGACGGCCAAGTACGCGATCAATTCCGGCAAGGAAACTAAGGATGGCCTTGTAGACGATTACTTCAATGCTGGCCTTCGTGGGTGTCGGTGACCATGCGCTGCTGAGCTGGCAGATCACTCCCGGGGAACCTGGCATATCTGAGAGGCAACTGGAGAAATGGGAGGCTTGCGTCAGATGGTGCCACGGGTGACAAGTGCACTCAGGTGGTTGCGGGTACTTTGCTGAGAACATAAACTTCGATGTGTGGACCACATGGTTGAGTAGGATGCCCGCTATCGTTGGAGGCTTCTTGTGGGAAATCTTAGTAAGTGGCGCTAGGAATTTCGATGCCGCGTGGCACGGTTTATATAGCTGAAGTAGGATAGTTGGGAGTGTGCGGGCGAAAGCTCGGGTAATTCCGCCGCCCACGCTGAGTGAAAGAGTGTAGTTCGAGCCTCTTAATACTTGCGGATAGTGTTTGAGGTTCGATCGCACGACCCTAATAACGTAACATTTTGTGCGGCCGGGGGGCATACTGTTGG
>WBZZ01005249.1:0-17500 GCA_019918135.1 Paulinella micropora
TGTCGAGTAACATCTTCTTTTCTACTGCTCTAGGCCTTCCTTTCCCATCTATCACAGTCAGCCTAGCTCTTCCTGACTTACTCAACTCCCTTTCTCCATTACCTGTCAGTAGTTCTACCGGGTCTATCTCATCGACATCCGTCAATCTGTCTTCTCTGCATGATATGTCTGTGCTTGCTCCACTATCCTGTACTGTCATGTCTCTCTTTTTCATCACTCTTTTTCTCACATGTATCAGTACATGCTCTGTCTCTCCTCCTGTCTCTGTCTCAGTTTCTAGTTCACCCTCAGAGACTCCTCTACCCTCACCTTGTCCCTCTTCTGTGAGTTGTGGAGGTGTAGTGATGGGACTCTGTCTGACTGCTCTCTCCAAGTACATTCCTTCTATTGCTCTTACTATGTCAGTCAAAAAGTCATCTCTCTCTAGCTCGCCACTCACGACACGCATCACTTCTCCATTCATTCCCACACTCATTCATCAACATTTTAGCTATTTCATTTATATCTTTGAAGGTTATGACGGGAGGGTTGATGGGTTGCGTGTTTGTTTTCTGTGTTGGTGGGAGTGCTGTGATTGGTCTAGAACTAGAGATTTGGAGTTGTTGTGAGGTGGGACCTATTTGGTTGCCAAACTTGTTGACAGAAGTGGGCCCAAGTCGTTGCTCTCCCTCATCCACTCCACTCTCTTCTCTCCCTTCTCTGCTCTGGCCGGTTCGCTGACTAGAAAATGGATTATGTTTGCGTGGTTGTTGCGGAATATTTTGCGAGACTTGTGGACTTGTGGAAATTTTGGTGTCACATAAAGTTTCAAATTCCCCGAAAACGAGTCTTTGCGTAATTTTATGAGACTTTTCCAATGCCGCAGCTTTAAGACCTCGTTCGTCTGGGTAGTAATTCCCCGAAAACGAGTCTTTGCGTAATTTTATGAGACTTTTCCAATGCCGCAGCTTTAAGACCTCGTTCGTCTGGGTAGTAAGGAGATTTGGGGGGACGCAATACGGGACTTACCGACAAATCCAACTCCGGATAATCTGGGTCTTGTGTGGCGTGATATCCGCAGTACCTCGCATAAGATAATCGTTTCGCGTGATTTGCGTATATTCCTTTTCCTTTTGATTTTTCAACGGAAACATTACACGGTTTTTTGCGTCTGTTTATTCCGGCACATTTGTGTCAGGCGTGACTCCGTAAGAACTCTCAAGCCTCAAAGGAGTTTCGTTAGGGTTAGGGGTGACTGGGGAACATCGTGGGGTGGCGGATACTAACCGCTCTTCCTTGCCTTCTCCCCGTAGTGAGGACGGACCTCGTAGGGTGGCCGATACTAACCGCACTTCCCGTCCTTCTCCACTCTCACTATGTCTATTCCCTACCCTAGGTGTAGTCTTTGTATCGTTCAAAAGGGCTTGGGGACTTGTAGATTTGTGATGAGGTGAGCTTGGTTGCTCGTCATCTCTTTCTCTTTCTTCCTCATCATCATCGCTCTTATCATAAGTATTCCTCATATGGATTGAAGCAACGTTTGTATCAGAGTCACTTTGTTCGTCTTCGTTTTTGTCGTTGCCGGTTGTTATCAAAGTGAGTGCTTTCTTTTTCTTATGAAAGGGTTTCTTTTTGTTTTTGTAATTGTTCTTTTGTTCGTTCTTTTCTTGTTCCGTGCCTTTGTCTTCCGTTTGATTCCGTTTTAATTTTCCTTCTTTGCGGAACTTTTCCGAAATCACCGGACAATATCTCATGGTATGGCCTTTGGCATCACATCCGAAACACGTGACTTTGAGCGTCCAGTTTGGAGCTGTCTTTGGTCCCGGCTTATTGTCTCCCCTTTTCCCTTTATTATCCATCAGGAGATTGGTCTCTTGCCGCTGCTTGCCATCCCGAGATTTCTTGTTGTTGTCTTTGCGAATTTGGGTTTTTCTCTCACGGAAATGGTTACGTCTTTCTTTTTCTCCCCACATTAACCATCTTTCCCTAGATGCTTTGCATAGTTCCGAGAAATTTGGTTTTAGTCTGGCCGGGAGATCATAGCGGTCCACCTGAAATTTATCCCCGAAAGCTGGATGGTAGCGCAATTTCTTAAATAGCTTTCTCTTTGCTTCCTCATCGGAAAATGGCGCCCCACGTAAACTTTCAAGCTGGATTTTCTTTGCGAGAAATTCATTTAACCAGTCTACATACCTCTGACCTGCCCTTGGTCTCGTTCTCTCAAACTCTTCCTCTAACATGTACCTACCTGCTCCGGAAATGCCTCCCCATTGATCTCTTACTACTATCAACTCTTCAATGGGTCCTTTCGTCTTCTGTGTTCGCAGGAAATTAGATACATTGTCTTTGGAAAAAGCTACAGACAGACATAACTGCAAAGTTTTCATCCTTTCATAATATTTCTTCTCTTTGCGGATAGCTGTCTTTCTTCTTGTGTGTTGTTTCATACTTTGTCTTTTCTTTTTCCTTGCTTCTTTTTCTGTCTGGGGTCTCTGTGTTCCTCTCTGAGAGGTATCTGACTCTTCATCTTCCTCACTATCACCTATGGGCGTGTCGGGCTCTTCTAAGTCTTCTGCCGTCTTAGCCCTTGCTTCGTCGTAAGGAAAATCCCTTTTGGCTTTAGCTGGGTCGGCTAATGCCACAGATACCATCTCTGCCACGTGGACAGATATCCCCTGCATGTGCTTCTGAAACTTGCTTGACCAAGGCCAAAAGCTTTGGTCGTTGCTCGAATATGGGCACTTGACTCAATACGTGCTTTGGCACGCTTGCCTCCTTGTCAAGGCTCATAACCAAAGTAATCTATCACTCAAACGCAGAGTTTAGGGAAGCTACCCCGCTAAGGGTAAAGAATAACCGAAGAAAAGACTTTTAATGACTTTGGGTCACACAAAATGTGGTGACCTTAACAGAATGGTAATTCTCATTTGATTCTAGGCATTCCAGACTATGATTCGCGAATACTCTAGAAAGTGTCCTTGTCAGTAATAAAGGTATTAATAACTGTCCGGCCTATGAACTTGCCTATGACTAAGACTATCCAAATTATCGGTAAATTGACTAGGTGGAGTAACGGGTATTAATAGTACATTACAACGCCACCAGACACGAAGACACAGATAGAGAAACCTGCCAACTGGAAAGACCTCTCAAAGGAAGAGAAGAAAGCTTGGGAGGATAGGGCGAACAGAAAGAAGAAAAGACAGATGACAAGAACCAACAAGGACGTGTATTTGCTGAGGAAGAAAAGATACAGAGAAGAAATGCAATACCTGCATCGCTGCAAGATGTTTCAACTTCTCGTAACGACAGCATTCTCGGAATCCAAGGTGGTTCAATTTCTGCGCAGTAAAAACGTTCATTGCCCGTTTGAGAAAGTAGGCATTGTCAAAGCGAAATACTGTTATCTAAGTGGTGCGGCGAGATACATAGAGGAGAAAGCATTTTCAGAGATGAGACCGAGACCGACAGAGGATATGGATGAGTATCTAACACAACATCTACTGCAGAAAAACTGGCTAGAAGCTCTGAGAGGGAAGCCATGAGCCAGAGGAAGCAGTAAATGGGTTGTTAGAAAAGCTAGCAGAGCATGAGGCCTATGGGCCCGCTTACCTCAACGATCATTATAGATTAGCAGTAGCGAGCAGGCAAGAGAAATTTACGTGTTGTGGGAAGCGAAGCAGAAGAGACTGAGAAAGGAACGTAGGTGAGAGAAAGAGAGGAAGAGAGAGGGTAAGGGAGCGAATCTACTGTTTGGAGAGGGAGAGGGAGGAGCTTTGGGAGGCTACTCATTGTGGAAACTTTACCGATCCCTCGCAGGATCAACCCGGGCTACCTAGCAAGACTGTTCACGCTAGTCGGAAACGCACTTTAATAATACATGTAAGTAAGAGAACTGAACCGCGGCGTCACAGATTGCCACGTCACAAAACTAAAACAAGTGTAACGGAACTAAGGTAGAGGTACAATGACTGTATCCTTAGTACTGACTACTTATCTAGAAATTTCTACTAAGACTGATTCAGTTAATACTGCCACTAGTGTGACAAAGTATAGTGTCCGCTGTATCACTTAATAATTAAGTGGAATTAGCACTGTCCGTCCTTATGACAAATCAACTACCCAGGTAACGGTAACTCCGGGTAACGTCGGAAATGAAATAGGAATAACGCTCCCCCTTAGTTATTTGTCATGACTACGTCACTATATCAAATTCAGTCTAGTCTAACATAAAAAATATTAAAAAAAATATAAGCGCTTCCCGTTAGGGGTATCAAAAGGTCACAAAAATATATATATATAAAATGGTAGGGGTGTGAAGAAACAAGTGAAGAGAAAGAAAAGCAAGCTATATGAGTAGAAATAAAGCTCTCCAGTGTCTTGTGCCACCGGAGCCGACGAAAAAGGTCTGGTGGGGTTCGCCACCCGCCACCAACGGCCTCGGCCTCGCGATCCAATCTCCACGCGCGTCCAGATCAACACCTATAGGAGTATCACTCATACAACAAGGAGAAAACAACACAAAATATCGTGAAACACCCGTAATCATTCCGGAGTACCCGGAATTTCAACCGTAAATTTGTTAAGCAAATAATAAAATTGCTCACGGGGTAACGGTTTTGTAAGCAAATCTCCTATCTGCTTTTTAGTTCCTACCTTTATAAACTTAATCTCTCCATCTCTCTGTAGGTGGTGAATGAAATGCAATTCGAGAGGCAAATGTTTAGTGCGAGGGCCGGATAATCCCCTCTCACCCGCGAGAATTGTCTGTGAATTATCCTCAAAAATTTCAACTGCACCCTTTTGCGGAATTCCGAGTTCCTGTCTGACATGGCCTACTGCTAGTCCCTCTCTGATACATTCAGCAGCAGCGTAAATTTCCGCGTCATTCGAACTAAGTGCTATCCTACTCTGTCTTTTAGAAAGCCATCCTATCGGGTCTTCGCCCCACAAGATTATATAACCTGTGCGAGACTTACCTGTTTTTGGACAAACTTTATGTGCGGCATCAGGCCACAGCGTGACTTTAGGGTAGGTCTTACCCTGTTGTACTGATTTTGGCCCGTGAAAAGCTAAACCGCGAAAAGACTTGATTAAATAGCGCAAAATTCTGCCTAACATAGCGTAGGTTATACCTTTATCTATGGTTTGCATGACGCTTGCAGCATTGAGTGCTTGCTCAACATCTGGCCTCGTCATCTTGGCTAAATAAAGCAAACTGCCTACTATACTCGGAATAGACATTTTACGCAAACTGGCTTCCTCCGACATTGCTTCTGGTGATTGGTCTACTGCTGGAGTACTAACCGGACGAGAATTTGCGTATCCTGTCTCACGTAAAATTTGCCACTGGTATTTCCGCTGGTGCAAGACGATTCTGTCTTTCTCATGCACTATCTCGATACCTTTGAATTCCTTTGCGACTCCTAGCCTCTTTAGCGGGTAATACTGTTCTAACGCAGACGCGAATTTTTCATAAGCTTCTTTGCTTGGTGCGGAAAATATCAAATCATCTACGTGAAATATTCCCACTATAGCTTCTCTTATAGTCTTGTCTTTCTCTACGAACATACATAAATCGGAGTCTAACAGCCTAAATCCTAATTCTTCTAACTTAGGGGCTAGTATGTCATACCACCTTCTACCTGCCTGCGGCGCACCATACAAAGCACCATCGACACGCAATATCATCCCCTCTTTTCCCTCTCTATCCATTACATCAGGTGGGTAAGCAAATACTGGGTCTTGCATGCGGGCATTTAGATAAGCATTTTTGAAATCAATTCCATAAAGCTTATTACCATGCCAGGCAGTTAGTTTAGCAAGCATGAGCAGTGAGCGGTGTGAGGCACAAGGAACGAACAACTGGTCGGGGTTATAGCTGACTCCTGGTTCTAACATGTCTCCTCTCAAAGCTAATCTAGACTTAACAAACTTCTTTCCGTTCTCGTCTATCTTCACTTTGTGAACCCAAGTGAGCCTAACTATCTTACTAACACCAGCCTTCTTGGCTTCGCTGTAATTAACCCACGTGTACGTCTTGAAATCCTTAAGGGACTGTCTCTCCTTCTTCATGCCTTCTAACAACTCTTTCGCTGTCAATCCCTGCTCTGCTATCTCTTTTGGTAGACGAATGTTAAGATAAAGCAAAAATTCGTTTGGCTCATTCATGCATCTATCATAACATAACATAGCACTCTCCAACTCTCCAGCAGGCAATACGGACTCTCCCTCACTTACCTCGTACTTAATGATTTCAGAATCTAGCATCTTTTCTAGTCTGTCCTCAAACTGAACAAAGTGAGATGGCTTAGGTTGTCTTCTTACTTTTAACCTCTCTCTGGGAGCACACTTTTGCTTTACTATACCTGTGCGTACTTTGTTTTCCCAGCCTCGCCCGTATGTCTTCTTTGCCCACTCATCTCCCCACTCTCTCGCAAGTACTCTCACTCTCACTCCCTCCAGTTCCTGGACCTCAACTACTTTTTGTTTTCGTTTTAGTTCACTATGCGGTCGTGATGGTTCCGAGCTTTGCGGTTGTAATGGTGGTTGGTGTGCTTGTCGTCTTATGCGTTTTCCTTCATGAACTATGTTAGCTTCAGTGATCTTGTCACTTTGCTCCCACGTTCTTCCCTTACTAGGTTGCTCACTCTCTTCATATGCTCTTTTCTCGTGCTGTGCTTGAGGATCAGATGCATCTGTGAGTGCGTGTGCATGTCCTAGTCCTGTGTTGATTGTCTGCGGGGTTGTGACTGTGGGATGGGGTGCAGCTGTCGATGTGGTGTCGATGTCCTGTGTTGTAAAGCTATCTTGTGTTGATGTGTGTTTGCCATCTAAGCTGTCTCCCCCTGTGTTCCCTCCATACTCCCCCTGTTCTTGTTGACTTTCTGACTGACTAACATCATCGACATGGTCATATGTGTCGTCATCGTCATGAGTCTGTGTCGTGTCCTCTTGTGTGTGGGTGGTGGTAACTGTGGTGGTCGTGGGTGTGGAGTGTGTTTGTTCAACATCGACATCCTTACTCTCACTCTCCCCCTCAGCTACATCCTCATCCCACTCTACGGTTCTGTGTGGGTGTGCATCCTTTCCTATCACGTACGGGTTAAATCGCACGTTCCTAACTCCTGCTATCACTTTGCTACCGTCCCACACTCTGTATAACTCTCTAAATAGGTCATACCCTACTAGCATGACTTTCTTTCCTCTAAATTGTCCTTTTCTACCTTTGCCTGTGTACAGCACTCCCATGCATCCTATTGGTCTAAGGTGTGTCAAAAACGGTTTCCTTCCTAACAGCTGTTCATATGGGGACATACCCTTTCTAGGACCTTGGGTGGCAGGCAAAATGTTGTGTAGGGTGGTGGCTGAGTGCTCCATCTCTGCCCAGAAAGAAATGGGCAGGTGTGCGTGATAACGCATGGCCCTCGCGGCCCCGGCCGTGATGTCATTGGCTTTCTCAGCAATAGGGTTACCATCCTTGTCCCCCGTTGCCGATGTTTTCCAAATAAACTGTCTAGGCTTCCACCACTCTATCACTTCTTTCGGGACGTCAAACTCGTGATCACATCTTATTTCTTGTACTCTATTTCCTGTCTGTCTATCATAAAAGGCTACTGCTTGCCTAAGGCAATCAATAAACTCATTTTTATGCGAAAGATAATAATCTTTAATAAACAACGAGTAATCGTCCGTAACCGAAAATTTATGTCTCTTCCCGTGTATTGAGCGGACTGACCACGTTCCGGTATCTAAGTGTAGTACTACTCCTGGCTTACTAGCTCTCTCTATTATGTTGACCTTAAATCTAGGCAACTGCTTCGCCTTACCTATCATGCAGGCTTCGCAGAACTCTACCTTTCTCTCGTCTCCTACTAGCTTTATGCCTAATGCATTTGCCTGAGCTCTCATCTTCTTAATGCTATAGTGTCCACAAGCATAGTGAAACAGTTCTATATCTATCTTTCTAATTGAACCTGGCTTGCGGGGATAAGACACATACAGTGTTACTTCCCCCGTTTTGCCCTCTGTCTGTCTACGCTCCTCTCTTTCTCTCTTGGGGTTTCCCTCCCCTCCTACCCCACTACAGTTCTATTCTGTCTCTGCGGAGGTTCAAAACGCTCGTTTATATCCAATGGTGTGTCAAGCTCATCATCCGACCTGTAAAGGAGGGTCGACATGAGTCTGCCACGGACAAGTACGTTCTTCTCTTCTATCCTTATGGGGTGCTTTAGGATTACCAGCTGTTCATTTGATGAACGATAGAACGATGATGGATATGGTCCATCCTGCCGGTTGACGCTATGTTCACGGATACCCTGGTATCGAGGAGCATGGGCCTCGACACCGTAACGGGTTTGCCATGTCCGTTAATTCGCGTCACTCTAGCCGTTCCTTCCTGTGCTATTTCACACTCTCCATTACCTGTTATTAGCCTAACAGGAGGTATTGACTTAATTTCATGCAATATTTCAGGGTTGCATGCAATGTCTCTAGAAGATCCACTATCCTGAACTATCGTGTTCTTCTTGTCTCGTCCTCCCTCACCATCTAAGACTAGTGCGTAGTTCTGTCTGCTTTTCTGGTGTTTTAATGGTGCTGGTGGCTGTGGAGTGTTACTGACAGTGTCTTCGGTCTGTGCTGGTGGGGATAGTGTTGCGCGGGCTGCATGCGCTATATACACTCCCTCTATTGCTCTCACCACGTCTGTCAAGAACTCATCTAGCACTAACTTCCCCTCACTCACTCTCCTCACCTCACCGTTGCTTTCTCTAACGCAGGTTGTCGTGAGTTGTTGAGCGAGCTGTGCTATGTCTCTAAAATTGATGATGGGTGGTGCGTCGGTGTGTGGCTGAGCATGGGGTATTGGACCTGGTTTAGGTGTAGAGGCTGTAGCGATACCTCCTCGTCGTTTCCCCTTGGCCTCTCCGGTCCCTGCAGCAGCACTGGGCAGTCTGGCAGATGCCGGACTCCCACTTACATCGTGAGTGTCTTTCTTATGTTTCAGTGCATATTGCTTAACATTTCCTTTGCGCGTAAATTGCAAATGCTCAGTGTCTATTTCATCATCATCTACACATGCTGCCATAGCCATATCATGTCTGATCTCATCAGAACATCGTGAGTCATGGTCATCATCCATCTTTTCTTCATCGTCTCCCTCATCACTGACCTCACTCTGCACTGGCGTGTCGCCTGTCTGTGTGACGTGTGCTGATGATGGGGTGTGAGGTGTCTGTGTGGTGGAGGTGGGTTTTTGCGGTGCTTTCTCTTCACGCCTACTCCCCCTCACTTCCCCTTTCACCTTATTCTTCTCACTCTCTGCCTTCCTCTGTGGAGTCTGTGCAGTGAATGTGGCTGTGAGGTTGTGCGGTATCACTATCCCTCTCGCTACTGCATCCTCTCTCAAACCTCTCTCGTCAGGATAATAATGGGATTTGGGAGGGCGGAGGTCTGGGCTTACAGACAAGTCTAACAAGGGATATTCCGGGTCTTGTTTCTTTGCATGATACCCGCAAAATAAGCCATAGACCATTCGTGAAGCTTGCGCAGCGTTTGGCCCCTTTTTGTCATGGTCAAGAGAGATCTGACAAGGACTGTTCTTTTTGTTTTTCCCGTGACATTTTAGGGACCTCGGTTTTTCTCGAGTATGCCTCCCATATGTTGTTGGAGGTGTTTTAGGGGTTTGTTTGTGACGCTGGGGTGGGGTGTCTGCGGAGACAGTCCCGGTTAGCTGACTTTGAGAGCGTGAGATGGGTGTGACGGAGGGACTCCCTCTTTCGTCATTTTGTTTAGTTTGATTTGGTGACAGGGGACGAACATCTGGCTCAATCTGGGGTTCCCAGACTCGACGTTCGCGCTCTCCCTGCCTCTCTCGCCATCAGGGGTTTCCCCAGTTTCGTGTGGAACATCTCCCCTCAAGTGTACGAGTAAAGCGTCAGTAGCGGTTTCGTCTTCCCCTTCTTGTTCTTCCTCTCTGATGAGGGTTAGGTCTTTGTGAGACTTCTTGTTAGAAGTTTTCTGAGGTTTTCCCTTTTTCTTCTTTTTGTCGTGCTTGTCATCACTCACTTGACCTTTCTTATGGGGTTTCTTCTTTGGGCAAAACTTCTTCGTATGGCCTTTCTCATTACACTCATAAGAAGTGACTTTGAGCCACCATTCTTCCTTCTTCTTAAACTTTCTGAACTTGCCCTTACCCCCTTCCTCTTGATCTCCCTGATCACCCAACATGAGGTTTGACTCTCTCTTCTGTCTCGTGTTCTTGTCAGCTCTCTCCATCTTCTCTTCTTCCTTCCACTTGTCCTTCCTCCAAAGTGCCCAAGTGTCTCTCGCACTATCGACCAGGTCATCAAATTTGGGTCTTAGGTTAGGTGGTAGGTTGTAGTGAAGTGCTTTAAAACTCTCTCCGTATGCGGGGTGTCGGGCGAGCTTTGCGAGCAATCCTCTTATGAGATGTGACTCTCTACCTCTCCTTTCATCGCAATGTAGTCGTTCAACCATGCATCAACATTTTGTCAGGGTTTTGGATACATATTCTCAAATATTTGCGCTTTGATATTCTTGCTTACCCCGGAGATTGAACCGAACTTTGCTCTGACTGCCTCTATCAGCTCTATCGGTCCTGTCACTGTTTTAGTGCGCAAGTAACGTACAACAACAGGGTGAGAAAAAGCGACAGAAAGAAAGAGTTGCAGTGTTCGCATGCGTTCATTCTTTCGGTTTGTCTGCTGCAGGCGTCTTTCTTTCATCCTTCTTCGTTTTGGGTCTCTGCCTACCGCCGTCTGATGTACTGCCTTCTGTCTCTGATTCTGAGTCTGGAGTGTCTTCTGACTCTGGCTCGTCTGGCAACTCCCATTCCTCTACTTCCATTGCTTTTGCAGGGTCGTAGGGATATTTAACCTTCGCCTTAGCTGGGGCATGGAATGCCAGCTTAACACACTCTCCATGCCAGGCACTGATGCCTTTCGCATAGTTCTCTATCTTGTAACAAAAGTCAGAATAGTTCCGAGTTGTTCCATCCAACCGCGGGATGTACTCTTGCTTTGAACCCATGTGTTTCTCGGTTCCAAGGCTCATAACCTTTGGGAGGCTACTCATTGTGGAACCTTTACCGATCCCTCGCAGGATCGATCCGGGCTACCTAGCAAGACTGTTAACGCTAGTCGGAAACGCACTTTAATAATACATGTAAGTAAGAGAACTGAACCGCGGCGTCACAGATTGCCACGTCACAAAACTAAGACAAGTGTAACGGAACTAAGGTAGAGGTACAATGACTGTATCCTTAGTACTGACTACTTATCTAGAAATTTCTACTAAGACTGATTCAGTTAATACTGCCACTAGTGTGACAAAGTATAGTGTCCGCTGTATCACTTAATAATTAAGTGGAATTAGCACTGTCCGTCCTTATGACAAATCAACTACCCAGGTAACGGTAACTCCGGGTGACGTCGGAAATGAAATAGGAATAACTAGGAGAAGGGAGAAAAGAGAGAGGAGAACAAGAAATGGACTATTAAAGAACGGGAAGGGCAAGGGCAACAAGAATGGTAGTGATAGTTCAGAGCAGGAGTGGTGACTGACAGCGACATGCTATAACTGCTACCAGACTGGACACACAAAGCGTTTTTGCCCCAAACAAAAGTCAGGCCCCAAACGAACTAGTCCAAAGGAAACTCACTCTAACTCCACAAAAGGAAAGCAAAGAGACAAGAGTGGCAAGTTCAAAAAAAAGGAGCCAAAGGAGGGAGAAGTAGGAGAGGGTGAAGAGGAAGATGAAGACAAGTCTGAAGAAGAAGACAAGAAGTAGGAGAGGGTGAAGGGGAAGACAGCTCAGAAGAAGAAGAGTATGGGCTAGTCATGATGGAGGGTGCAGAAGAAGCAATGGAGGGAAACATAGAAAGTGGGGAAAGCATTATTGCTCGTGAAGCAGAGCAACAGGGCGAGGAGGATAGTGAGCCTCCAAAGGAGCAAAGTGAGAACAAACCCTTAGATCAACCCGCAAGAGCCCGTGGGGGGGGGGGGGGGGGGGGGGGGGGAAGCTGTCGAGTGCTCTATTGGCTCGAAACACACTCCGAGACAGACCCCACAACCCTCCACCTCGCACTCTCACTAAAGCTCAACACCCCAACCGCACTCTCACTAAAGCTCAACACCCCAACACCTCTACAACAACCACTCCTGCCCTCACAACCTCACGAGACACACAACGTGTGCAACCCTCACCATTGCAACCAAAACCCTCGCAAGAGAAAGAAAAAGAGAAACGGAAAAGTGAGAAACCGACACTCACACCCTCTCAGAACTCTCGACAGACAAAGAACGAAACACAACGTCCCACTACATTCACTTCTAAGAGCCACACCACAGGCCCACTAACCACTCGTTGTACTGGGCTGAACTGGAAGGAAGAACAGTGTGGAGTTAAGTTTGGACAGGGGGGGAGTTGGGGCAAGGCGGGTGAGGCAGCAAAGAGGCCAGGGTATGCAGACTTATGTGGTTATCATGCCCGTCAAGACCCACTATTCCCTGACATTGACCTAGCACAAGACCCTTCACGTCGCCCACGCCCTTCCCGTGATTATCCGTCAGAGAGTGAGATGATAAGCATACTGAGAGAGAGGGAGGGAAAGGGGGCGAGTGCACAGCAAATCTCGCAAAAAGATACGGCAAAACCCGTGAAGAAAAACTCGCTAAGTCCCGCAAATATCGGAGAAAAAGACAAGGAAAGTGTCGAAAAACCCGGTAAGAAAGGAGTTAGTACAAATTCACGGAATGATGCTGTTTTGCCAGGAAATGAGGCAAGGGCCGGCAGGACTAGAGCTGGAAAAGAGATGGCTCTTGTTGAGGCTGATGAGCGTGTAGGAGGGGCAAGTGAAGGCAAGTCATGGCCACCATCGCTACTATCACAAGGTTCGTCTCCTTTGGATAGAGTAGGAGACAGTGTAGAGTCACAAACAGAGCAGACAAGCGAAACACACACACATGAAACAACTGTGGGGAACAGTAAAAGAGGCACAGAACACGGAAAGGTATTAAGTTGTGAAAACTTTAAGAGGATAAGTGAACAGCTGAACAACCTGTGTGTTTTGGATGATGAAACGGGGGATGTTGTGATGATGACAAAGAAGGACGGAGAGAGAGTAGCAAAGGCAGATGGACTGTTGACGGATGTGTTTTGGGCTGTAAACGAAGTATTTCTGAAGCATGCAGCAGGCACTCCACAAACCACAAGAGAGACAGTCATAGAGAAGCGTGCTGCAAAAACCACTCAGAGTGCAAAAGCTAAGCACTTATATCATACATCAGTGTAGTGGGCATAAAGCTTTACCAAAGACCTATGCATTAGGCAAGGCAATTGGTAGAAAATTAAGAGGAAGCGAGGATAGTGTTAGATTTTGTGAAGCCTGTATGATGGGAAAAGCTAAAGTGTTACCCAGATTTAAGGTTAATAGAATTAGAAGAGCGAGTTACCCTTGTGAGATTTTGCACATAGATACTTCCGGACCTTGGGCGGTAATGTCAATTCACGGTAAGTACTATAAATTTTGCGTTACAGACGATTACTCGGGGTGCATCAAAGATTATTATTTACGATACAAGAACGAGTTTGTAGATTGTTTGAAGCAAGCGGTAGCATGGTTTGAGAGGCAAACAGGGAAGAAAGTCAGACAGATCACTTGCGACAACAAGTTCGATGTCCCAACTGAGATTATAGAGTGGTGGAAACCTCTACAATTCATTTGAAAGACTAGTGCTCCAGGTGATAAAGATTGCAATCCCATAGCTGAGAAGGTCAACGACATCACAGCAGGACCAGCCCGGGCCATGCGATACGAGGCTAACTTACCACCCCAATGTTGGGCGGAAATGGAACACACAGCCACAACTTTGCACAACCTTCTACCAGGGCCTTGGAAGGGAACCTCACCTTTTGAGCAATGTCTGGGCTACAAGCCAGCTATCCGACAACTTAAGCCTATAGGATGTTTAGGTGTAATGTACATAGGAAAGCAGGTAGGTAAAGGCAACTATAGGGGAAAGCGTGTGATGTTACTTGGATATGATGTATTCAAGGAACTATACCGAGTTTGGGATGGTCGAAAAATCATTACAAATGTGCGTAATGTACGCTTTAACCACAATGTAGTTGGCAAGGATGCTCACCCACCCAGAGGAGTTAGATGGGACGACGAGGAATCTGAGGGGGAGAGTAATTTCACCGTCCAGCTAGAACAGCCGATAGACCAACCCGAACATAAAGATGAGGGGGGGTTAGACAAACATGAAGAGTCACAGGAAGAAAAAGACGTTCACCGTCCAGATTCCGGTCTCCCATCAGAGTCGAAGGTAGAACTAGCTGACAACAAGGATGATGGGGTAACACCCGTCACATCGTTAGAGGCGCAAAGCCCCGAAGCAGACCACCCTAGTAGGAGGTACGTAGAGGGAGACGCGCCCACAAAGGGCCTCACTTGGGAGCAAAGTGACAAGATCACATCAGCTAACATAGTGAGAGGGAAACGAGAAGCAAAGGTTAGGACACCAGTTACACAACCACCTCCGGAAAAGAAGGCAGCAGTTAAAGCAGCTAAATTGACAGGAGAGAGAGAGTTAGTGTTCCGGGAGTAGCTTTCGGAGAAGAATGGGCAAAGGAAGAATACGGAGACAACTGGCAATCAGTTAAGAGAAAAGGAAAAGTCTTAGAACCATGCGAGAAGGGAGAGAGACTTAAAGTCCGTAAGATGCGTAAGCCCAGTCACTTCGTAGACGGTCAAGTAGAAACGATGTTAGATAGCGAAATTAGAAAGTATCGGATAGATAGGATAAGACCCGTCGGAGAACTAGAGCATCCCGAGATGTCCGCAGAAAGTATCGTAGAGGATCAAATCACTGCGTTACTGTACCTGACATTGAAGGTACCAAAGGCAATCGTTGATGAGGGATTAACCGCGAAAGAGTCGAAAGCAGGAATGGATAAAGAGATTGAAGCTCTAAAGTCTTTTAACACTTACACGTGGGTAAGCCCTAAGGAAGCGAAAGAAAAAGGAGTAAAAGTAGTGAGACTAACATGGGTACATAAAGTCAAACTAGACGAAAAGGGACGTATTCATTAAGTCAAGGTTAGCTTTGCGGGGAGATATGCTAGAGCCAGGAGTTAGCTATAACCCAGATCAAGTATTTGTGCCCTGTGCCGCGCATCGCTCATTACTCTTTTTGTCTAAGCTTGCAGCATGGCATGGACATAAGCTATACGGTATAGACTTCAAAAATGCTTATCTAAATCCACGAATGCATGATCCTGTTTACGCTTATGCACCCGATGGGATAGACAGTGAAGAGCATAAAGGCATGACATGGAGAGTAGATGGAGCTCTGTACGGCGCGCCGCAAGCTGGTAGGAGATGGTTTGAGATCTTAGCCCCTAAGTTAGAGGAGTTAGGATTCAGATTACTAGACTCAGATTTGTGTATGTTCGTTGAAAAAGATAAGCCGATAAGAGATGCTGTCATTGGTATTTTTCATGTAGATGATCTTATTTCTCAGCTCCTAACGAACAAGCGTATGACCGTTTTGCTAGTAAACTAGAAAAGTTTTATCCTCTTAAGCGTTTGGGAGTGGCTAAAGAGTTCAAAGGGATAGAGATAGTTCAGGAAGGAGGACGCATTTTATTGCATCAGAAGAAGTATCAGAAACAGATTTTAAAGGATGTAGGATATGCCGATGTTAGACCAGTAAGCACTCCTAGTGCAGAAAATGAGCCCGAACCTATGGGAGAAACAAGCGCTCTTAGAAAGCATTCAATTCCTAGTTTAGTAGGTAAACTTTTGTTTCTAACTAAGATGACACGTCCAGATGCTGAGCAAGCACTGAATGCAGCTAGCGTGATGCAGACAGTAAATCCAGGACTTGCTTATGCTTAACTAGGTAGAATTTTCAGATATCTGAAAAGTTCGTATCGAGGTATAGCATTTCACGGGCCTAGATCGTCACAAGAAGGAAGGACGTACCCTAAGATTACTTTATGGCCAGATGCAGCACATAAGGTCTGTAAGAAAACCGGAAAGTCACGTACAGGTTATATAGTACTTTGGGGTGGAGACCCGGTAGCTTGGTTATCGAAACGACAGACTAGAATTGCACTAAGTTCTAATGACGCGGAAATTTTCGCAGCAGCAGAGTGCATACGAGAAGGATTGGTTATCAGACACATCACAGAAGAGTTAGGTATAGCACAAAAAGGGCCGATAGAACTTTACGAAGATAATGCACAGACTATCTTAGCAGCAGAGAGGGGAATGTTAGGACCACGTACTAAACACTTACCCTTAGAACCGCATTTCATTCATCATGCACAGAGAGACAATGAGATTGAGTTTGTAAAGGTAGGAACTAAGAAAGAAATAGCAGACGTTTTAACCAAACATGTTCCTAAGGACCAATTCGAACATCTCGTTAGTAAATTTATGGTAACACTTGACCCATAATTTTGCATCTCAAGTCTGCAAACTCACGCAAAAATACGCAAATTTAAACGCAAAGTCAGCCCACGGAGCGGAACGAGGCGGGAGTAGTTTTTTAATGGCGGAATGGCTAATTTAACTAATTATATTAGACTCGTTGAGTCAGTAATGTAATTTAGTCAAGCACTAATTTTGTCAGCCAGAGGGACCGATGCTGAAGCTTTAATCGACAAGTTCGAGATGCCAACACGGCGAAGAAGCGGCGGCGATGGACTTGAAGCAGAGAGAATTTTCAAGTTTTGAGTCATAACTGACTGAATTTCAGGTTGTCAAACGGATGTAACTATCTTTTCAGTTTTACAACTTGAAATCAGTGCCATTATCGCAATATGCAATAGTTATTAATTGTAGGTGTAACATATACTTATAACTTGCATTATCGACATAGAACTAAGGGGGAGCGTTGGTAGGGCAATTACGTTTTACTTTTAGTGATTACTTTGTGAATGGTAAGTAGTTTATCCGTAAGTTCTAGTCAATAATTGTAACGGACGTAACGGTCCATATCTGCATTCAGAATCGGACAATAACAATTGTGTAATAATTGCAATCGTGCGGACTTTATTTCAGTTTCATTATTACCTTTGAGCTTGTCAGTTCTGCTATGTACGTGCGGATTAAAAGTGTCGATTGGTATCGTGGCTTCTAACGGAGTCTCTCAGCAAACCGGCGTCTAAGGTATTAGGTCCGTGAGTGACAGTGTATTACCTAATCAACGAACAATACTGAAAAAGGGTACTTTTTACCGGCTATCCGGGGGGTGATGCCTATAGTATCCCCTCCCGACTCAAGTTTTCTGCAACTTGTATGTCCATGAAGTTATGCCACACAGCGCATCGACCCACGGATAGACGCTGAAATAAGATATGTACATCCTCAGGCTCATACGCGGCACGTCAAAGCTGAGTCTCTAGCCATTCTTGTGTAGGCGCAAATAGGTAAATATGCGACCTTTTCTTATACCCCTATACACAGTGATGTATAGGACTGAAAGC
>WBZZ01005249.1:27500-30000 GCA_019918135.1 Paulinella micropora
AGCAACCTGGACACCTTGGTGTTCTTCGCGGCCGAGGTCGGTGCCGTGCTGGGGAAGTGTTCCTCCCCTTCCCCCTCCCTCCCACTCGTCATGGTGGATGTTCTCTGTCTCCGCAGGCGGGCAAGAAACTAGCCAAGGTTAAGAGCCACCAGCAGCACCTGCTCACTGCCGACGAGTGCGGGTCCATCTATCTCTACACATGCGAAAGCGACGTGTACCGCCAGATGAATCGCGCGCTGCGCAACAAGGACCGCTCTGCGGTCAAGCCTTGGTTCAAGTACTTGCGGCTCTTGTTCTCGGCCATCGGCAAGCTGCCGGCCGTGAACGAGAACGTGTGGCGTGGGCTGAGTCTGCCCGACGAGGCGGAGGCGACACGGCAGATCCAGAGCTTACAGGAGATGAAGAAAGATGGAGACACACTCTTCTGGTGGGGCGCCAGCTCCTGCACGGTGGATATGGACACCAGCGTGCAGTTCACCGGCGGCAAGTACGCCCCGTACACGCGCATCATGTTCCAAGTACGCTGCATACGGGGGGCGCGCATCGAGACGCTGTCAGCCATCGGCAATGAGAAGGAGGTGCTGCTGATGCCCGGGTCCTCGTTTCAGATCAAGAACCTGGCGGAGATAACACCCAAGGTCTGGATCGTGGAGCTGCAGGAGAAAATCTTGCCCGGAAACATCAAGCCCGTTTCCTGAGAACGATAATCATGTCAATGAATAATAATAATAATAATAATAATAATAACAATAATAACAATAATAATAATAATAATAATAATAATGATAATAATAATAATAATAATAATAATAATAATAATAATAATAATAATAATAATAATAATAATAATAATAATAATAATAATAATAATAGTGCTTCTCTGTCAATGGCGGATGCAAATCTGCACATGCGCCTCCATCGTCTCACCCGTGAGGGGAGTCTGAAGAATTGACCGATAGCTCTACTGACACCCCCGCGGCAGCTCCAAGCCTTCCAGACAGACCAATACGTTTAAAGAAAACATACTTTGAAAATACTGGCACCGACGGGAATCGAACTGGCGACATGTCTCAGATGGTATTGAACTTGACCACTGGGCTATTGCGGTGCCAATAATAATATTAATAATAATTATAATAATAATATATTATATTTATACAAAATATATATATGTATATATAAATATATATACAGTATATATATATATATATACAGATATAGATATAGATATTGATCTGTCTAGCTGAGCCCGAGGGCCATGCGCCTCCATCCCTCGACCCAACAGGGACTACAGTTTTTCCAGCGTTGTCTTTGTTTGTCGTAAAGGTCAGCGATCTTGTGTCACTCCCTCCTACAGCAGCTTGATATTTTCTGTGTGGTTGTCTTCGCTTGCACAGTCGATCGCAGTTTTTCCAGCATTTTCTTTGTTTGTCGTAGCTTTTGGTCACATTGAGCTTTGAAACACAGAGTCCGACAAGAATTGAATCAATCTCTTTCCGGATTCTGTATTTAATTTACCTAATCTCCTCCCTTACCACGACCCACATACCCTGATCCACATTTTTGGATCGAGGTTTCAATTTAAACAAAAGCATCAGAACCATTTGTAAAATGCTGTATTACGCTGTATGCATGCATTACGAGTCGTTGAAGTAGTTTGTGAAGGTAGCATTTTCTTACTTTATTAATTATCTCTCACCATTTTGCATCTTTCTTTCTCTTTTTGTTTTTTCTCCGTCTCTCTTTTCCTTCTGGCTTCCCAACACAACCCTTTCATTTTACTGAACTTCGTTTCGCCTTTTATTTTTCATTCCCTTCTCTGTCCAATTCTTTGCTCCTGGTCCCCTTATTCCTCTTGGTAGTATCAATCCGTTGACACATATACGCACGCACATATCGCGAATTGATCTACATCTGCAATCTTTTTGATTCATTTCTTTTATACTTATTCACATATCAATCGGTCAATCATCTGTTACGATTCGTTTCGATCGCAACTCCAACCTACCGTTATGGTCTGGGGGGAGTTATCGGAATGAATACCGTACCGGACCGAAACATCAAGTTAATATTGTGTTAAACTTTCTTCAAGTTTTTACTTCAAGTTTACACTTCTATTTTTAGTTCCGTTACTTCATTTTTCCATGTATTTATCAACTGTCATAACTTGTAGTTGTTACATTTTCAACTGCCGTTAACAGATGAATTTATTTCCCTTTACCACTTAGCTTTTTAGAAAATGTCAACTATTGCATTTTTTCCCCATATCCAAACTTTATTCCTTAGACTACTTTTCCCGGTCACCAGTCATAATTATTGATAGGTAAAATAGGCAACACACCAGGTAAAGTGGCATTCTACTTCATTTTTTCCAGACTGACTTGAACAACTCCATCCGCTACACAACTCGTGATAGCACTTGAAATAATCTCGTCAGTTCTCAGAATTTGCATTGTTTCGAAAGGGACAAGTAGTCTGTCAAGAGAGTGTACTGAGTAAA
>WBZZ01005249.1:40000-55000 GCA_019918135.1 Paulinella micropora
GCACCGCCGCCTCGACGGTACCGGCGGGTAGATCGGTACGACAAGGACGGGCGTAATCTGATTGTCTGGGGGCTCTCAGAACGCGCCAATCTACAGGAGATCGCCTCCAAAATGAGCGGTCTTGGTCTGGTGGTCCCGGTAATGGAGTGGCAAGGCCAGCGAATGTTTCGTCACCTGGAGCTGGTCTACGAGGACGATGACAGCAGGCAGACGGCGTTGCAGCAACTCAAACATCTCAAATTCTTCGGCAGAGGGGTCAATGTGGCCCTTGGGCGCAGGTTCAGGGACAGGGAACGTGTCCGAAGGCTTATTCGCATCCATCTGCGTGGGGAAGCGGCGGTCCGGAAGGAGGAAGCTGCGACGGGATATCGCGTCTTGCCTCTGCATGAAGAATGTGTCGATGATGTGCAGGTGGTGTCTTCGGAATTGGCTGCCGATGCACCTAAGTGTGTGTCTGAGTGTGCTGATGTGCATGTGGTGCCCCTGCATTCGGCGGCCAGTGCAGTGGGGGACCAACCTGCGCAAGCACCTGCAGAGGGGGCAGCACGAGGGCGGAAGCCAAGCGCGGCCGTCGGGTCCGGAAACGAGCCAAGAAGCACCGCTCCAAGCAGTTCGATACCGGCTTCAAGCTACTCGTCGCGAGTCACAACTGGCAGGGTAAAACGGGATACGACAACGTAGGCACGGCGGAATGGGCATCATTCTACAAGCACGAGGGCTGGCTAGTCATCGGGGCTCAGGAGCACCGCATGGGCAAGAAGCAACTTTCCAAATGCAGCCTGGATGGATTCCGGATTTTTGGAAAACCTGCGGAGGTCAGCGAGAAAAATCGCTGCAAGGGTGGGGTTCTATTCGCGGTGGCTAACTTCCTTGGTCCGTATTGCAACCTGGTGTCAGCCCCCGTCGACCACCGGCAGCAAGTGTGGCTGCGTATCGCCTCGGGTGTTACCGGCGCTCACGATATCTATGTGGGCAACGGCTACTTTCCCCAGGAAACGCAGGAAGAAGAGTCGTCAGAGGCGTATGCGGCCTGGCAGGCAGCTATAGCTTTTTTTGGAGCCAAAGGTCTTGTGGTCACGGTGGCGGATGCCAACGCGAAGCTCGGGCCGGCATGCAGCCGAAAAGAGGAGGGCATCGTCGGTCAGCACGGGGAGGTCGATCATAAGGGAGCACCGGTACGTTCGGAGAACGGCAAGAGACTCGCGGCTGTCCTCGTCGCTTCGGGACTGCGAAATCTGAGCGGCTTCTCGTGCCCAGTGGAAGGGTCCTACTGGTGGTCCCGGCGTGAGCAGCGCGGCATGGGCACAGGCAAGCACCTCCTCGATTACATCTGCGCGTCGCCTGGCTTGGCATCTGGAGCAAAGTTCGGAGTATGCGAAGATGATCTTGATACGGACCACAAGGCAGTATGGGCCGAACTGACGTGGAGCGGCCAGCGCCGACCAAAGCGGGCTGCGAAATCTTACAGGTCCTTTCGTGTTGATAAGCTTATTGGTGCTGGTGTCTCGGGTAATGATCACGCTGCGAAGCAAGCGCTGGATTATCTACGCGACAAGTTCGATGACGTATTCCAGCATTGCCTGCAGAAGCTTGGAGTACATCAGCTGCCTGAGCTTGACCTATCGGGTGGTGCCGACAGCCAACGGGTGGTAGATGACGTCACCGAGCGAGTGGCGCAGTCCTTCCGAATGGCGGCGCACCGGGTCCTTGGCTCCAGATGTATACGACCCCGTTTCACCAACAATTGGTTCGACGGGGAGCTAAAGGAGCTCATTCAGCAGCGCCGGGAGGCCTACGCAGCATACAGGAGGGATGAATCGAATGCGGAAGCCCGTCTGAATTGGCTACGGCTCCGCAAGGAAATGCGGAAGGCAACTCGGGCCAAGAAGTCCGCCTCCTTCAAGCAAGTGCAGGAAGAAGCGGTCAAATGTCAACGCGAGCAATCCTCAAAGCGCTTTTGGCTACTCGCGAAGCGGCTTGGCGGGGCACGCAGAACGAAGGTCTCCGCGCCGGTGCAAAGGGAGGATGGCTCACTGGCGTGTACGCTGCCGGAAAAGGTCGCTCGGTGGGAGGAATTTCGGAAAAATTCGGTGAAGCCACGGGAAAATCCGGCAAGTGCGGCTGTTGTGGTGGAGTGCTGTGCAGAAGCAGGCTCGTGGGAGTGGGAGGAAGCCGAAGCTAAGCGGCAGTTCCACTGGAACGATCGCTTCAGAGATGAGGTGGCCCGGGCTATAAAGGAGCACGAAGTAGGTGAAGACACTTGCGAAGAGCTGGACAAGCCGTTCACGCAAGAGGAGGTCCTTGCAAGGCAACGTGCCCTGAATAACCACAAAGCTTGTGGCGAGGACAAAGTGAAGAACGAGATGCTCAAGTATGGCGGCGCCTACATCAATGGCTACTTGACGCAGTACTTCAACTGGATTCGAGAAGCCGAGAGGACTCCAAAAGCTTGGGGCAAGGGAATCATCGTCAATATCCCCAAGGGTGGGGATCCTACGGATCCTGACAACTGGAGGGATATCTCGATTATTAGTTGCCTTGGTAAGCTGTATCTGTCCTTATTAGCTACTCGTCTAACGCTCTTCGTGGATGGCCCGGATAAGCTACGTCCAGAGCAGGGAGGCTTCCGCCCGGGGCGTCGCACTACGGATCAGGTTTTTACCCTTTGGCAGAGGTTGAAGGGGCGTCAGCAGCAGAAGCGGGAGTCGTATGTCCTGTTCGTCGATCTACGCAAGGCTTTCCCGTCTGTTTGGAGAGATGGTCTATTTGAGAGGCTCTGGAAGCTGGGTGTAAGGGGCAAGTTCTGGCGCACGCTACGCAGGTGCTACGAGCAGACTTCGTCGCAAGTGCTAGTTGATGGAGCACTCACCCCCGAAGTACTGGAGGGTGTAGGCGTCCAACAGGGGTCCCCTCTCTCTCCCACACTCTTCAACGTCTTTATGGATGAGCTGTGTGATCGGCTGGCGAGTGCCCTCAAGATCACGGATGTGAAGCGGCTGAACGACATCAAGGCACTTCTCTACGCGGACGACGTGGCCCTCATCGCTCACAGTCGCACCGAGCTCCAGAAGATGGTCAATGTTGTGGCCAAGTTCGCGGAAGATTACCGGCTGGAAGTCAACTTGAAGCCCGGCAAGACGGAAATCATGCCCGTTTACACGTCGAGCAAGGCGAAACGACCAAGTATCAGGGAGCGAGGTGAGCCCGTGGTGTGGTTTCGCGGCCAGAAGCTTTGTGTCACCAGTCAGTACAAGTACCTGGGAGTGGTTATCACCGACGACCTGAAGTGGAAGGAGCAGGCCCTGCGGGCTACGCGTGTCACTGAAGTCGCCACCGCAGGTTGGTACTCTTTGTGGTGTGCAGGTGAGATACAAGCTAGGTATCGTCTCATGTGCTGGAATCAACTTGTGGGGGCCAAGCTGAAGTACGCCTTCGATGTCTGGCGTGCCCCCGTATCGCAGCTCACCAAGCTGGAGGCAGCAATGCTGCGCCCGATGAGGATGATTCTCGGCATCAGCCCTAAGACAAGCAAGTGGATTACACTCTTTCTGGCGCGCTCTTTGAGTGCGGAGCGTTTGCGGCGGGCGGCGCAACTGAAGTTCTATGGACGGCTGCGTGTTCTACCGGAGAAGCGATTTCCTGTCATCGCATCTCAAGTCAAATCCGACTGGACTGCGGAGGCCGAAGGTGCTATCAGGGACTCAATGGATCTACAACAAGGGCTTCAGGAGCTCCTTAATAGCTCAGAGAAGGACCTCGAGGGTTGGTGTTCGACTGTGGACAAGTGGGCCCTTCAGCAGGACGTCAAGATGGTGCAGCAACTGATGTGGGACAAGCGAGAGGCAGGCAGCGATCTTACTGATGGCCTGCGAGTCATCCTAAGACAAGTCTTTGGAACTAAGGAGTTCCCAAGATGGGTAGCCCTTGATGATGCGCATTATAATCTGCTTCGGAGAAGGTTGCTCAGCTGCAACAACCGCCTTCGGTTGTACCGCAGCAAGTTGGTCAGTGGCATGTCCCCTCGCTGCTTCTGTTGTCATGATGATGTCAATGAGTCCCTTGCGCACTTCTTATGGGATTGCCCCATGCATGAGGGGAGACGTAAGCAGCTGTTGCTGAGTATGCAGAGGCTCGGTGGCATGGCTGTGGGGGGTGCTGAGGGGGATGGAGGGAGTGAGGAGGGTGGTGAGGTCGTAGGTGGTGAGGTTGTGGTGGAGGATGTGTTGCTTGGGCGGGAGCGGGAGGGCTCTGTGCGGCAGGGTTGGGATGATATGTCGCCTGTGGATCAATCACGATTGTTTTGTAAGTTTTTTCAGGGGAAGTCGCGCTTCCGCAGTAACTTTAGGCTTGCTGCGTTGTTAGGGGTTACAGCGTTGCGTCCCCCTCCAAAGTTGGATGTGTTGTTTGGATCATATGTGTCTGAGTGTTGGTCTGCTAGGGAGGGTAAAAGGGAGGAGCTTGGGGTGGAGGATGGGGGTGAGGAGGTGATTGACCTCACTGAGGTTCCATCAGCTTCTGTCCCACCCTCTCCCCCAAGTGACGTTGATGTTGCGCGGCGCGGCCGTCCGCGCAGTGTGGACGTCCTGGCTAGAGAGAGGGGTTCGGGAGCGCAGCGTAGTGTCTCCGAGTTCTTCTCTTCAGCTAACACCCTCGCATCTAGCTCTTCATGCACTTCACAGCCCCCATCTGCCCCTGCTGTTGCTGTTGCTGCTATGTCTGTTTGGTGTTCTGACAATGCGTTGGGATCGGCTGACCCCGGTGACCCAATGGAGGCACATGTCCAGGATCTGGATCTGATGCTATAGTCTGAGGAAGCCTATTATTATTATTATTATTATTATTATTATTATTTGGACACCGTGATAGCCCAGTGGTCAAGTTCTACCATCTGGGCCCTGTCGCCAGTTCGATTCCAGTCGGTGCCACCAGTATTTTCATTGAACATACCGGTCCGTCTGGACCAGTATTTTCATTGAACATACCGGTCCGTCTGGAAGTGTTGGAACTGCCCTTGCGGGGGTGTCATTACAGCCTATCGTCAATTCTTCGTACTCCCCTCACGGGTGAGACGATGGAGGCGCATGTGCAGAAATGCATCAGCCATTGACAGAGAAGCACTATTATTATTATTATTATTATTATTATTATTATTATTATTATTATTATTATTATTATTATTATTATATTATTATTATTATTATGGACACCGTGATAGCCCAGTGGTCAAGTTCTACCATCTGGGCCCTGTCGCCAGTTCGATTCCCGTCGGTGCCACCAGTATTTTCATTGAACATACCGGTCCGTCTGGAAGTGTTGGAACTGCCCTTGCGGGGGTGTCATTACAGCCTATCGTCAATTCTTCGTACTCCCCTCACGGGTGAGACGATGGAGGCGCATGTGCAGATTTGCATCAGCCATTGACAGAGAAGCACTATTACTATTATTACTATTATTATTATTGTTATTATTGTTATTATTATTATTAGTAGTAGTATAGTAGTAGTAGTAGTAGTAGTAGTAGTAGTAGTAGTAGTAGTAGTAGTAGTAGTACCATGGTATTATTAGTAAATTATATTACAATAATAAATAAGTATTTGTTTCAAGGCTGGTATCGGTGGCACTAGTTTTTAGCACTGCATTACCTTTTCAAACTGACACATGCCATATTTAATCATTATTATTAATAATGTCACTCAGTGCCACTCAAACTTCACAGGGGACAATTTATGCCACTGGCAGTACTAATACCGGTACATCTTTTGTCGGACTTCTGTTTGGGAACTGGCCGGCGGGAATTGTTCTGAGGAGTCATTGTCACGGTTAGTAAATTCTGCGCCGGTGTTGAAGATCACCTACTGCGGCAGGTAGAAGGAGGCCGCACCGTGACCGGCGTTGGTCGGAGTGTCCTAGCCATTTCCGACGTTACCCGGACTCGGAGTTACCGTTACCTAGGTAGTTTGATTTGTCATACTACAGGGACGGATAATGCAAATTCCACTTGACTCAGTATTTACTCAGTGGTGCCACCGACACAGCCGCGGACACTATATTTTGCCGCACCCGGCCCACGGTAGGCTCTAGCCTGACGGTGGCAGTATTATCAAGTTAATACTAACTAACGGGCCGCGCTGAAATCCGAGTTTTACTGTAGTACTATGATCTATTAATATTGCTGTTGACATTCAAGACAACAACAAAAATTAGTTTTTCATTTTTGTGTCAGATTTTCATTTTTGTGACAGTTTTTCATTTTTGTGACAAAAATTCAAATTTTCAAATTTAACGGTAACATTTCGCGAAAATTTACGATATTTTGCGGACGAATATAGCCGTTAATTTGAAAAATTCAAATTTTCACCCAAAATCAAAATTCCAACCAAAACTGAAATTCCAACCAAAACAGAAAAATCAATTTTTTTTGTTGTCTTGAATGTCAACAGCAATATATACTGAAATAATAATAATTTTTTACAATACCTCCGCCCGGCCCCGCTTTTGTATTTCATAGTTTTTGCTGTTACCGTCCCATCATAACGATTATATTTTTAGTCCTGAACCGTGCGCAGTGGCACTTTGAAATGCCACTATTTAAGGAAACTCATCCTGTCTATCGTTGTTAATTCTCTGTTTTACTCCGCCCCTTTTTCAAGAGTCCCGGTCAAGGAAGGTACAGGCCGGGGAAGAACAGAGGACGTTCTCATTAAAGGCTATATCGTCACAACTGAAGTCGCTAACAAAGAACCTGCACCTACGGTTACAGGCTCTTCTACATACGGGGTTTGACAATTTTTTTCGAAAAAATTCGGAAAAGGGGAACCAGGCTGATCTCAACGCAGAACAAGAATTGCGAAAGTTGTGACATTCTTCTTGAGGCGTCAATCTCGAACAGCAAGTCTCAAACTCAGATCTTGGGAAGCAGAAAACACTTTGAACACATCGAATACTCAAGGGAAACCAAAATTCTCGTGTGTTTCTCAAGATTTTCACATGAGCTCATCTTTTAGTTCATCTAGTTTATTGGATCGTGACACGGACGACGACCGTGCCAGTGTCAGGGCAGCCGAGATGGACGAAAACTTCGCAAGGTCGGTAGAATTTGAAGACATTGCAGCACAACGCAAAACATTCAAAACTACAGACTCCATTCTGCTGCAAGTTAAGACCTTTGTGGATTTATTCGAGAGGCAATACCGACATGAGAACAAGGATACGTTCAAGTTTCGTCGAAGGTTTTCTGGTGACAGTGCATTCAAAGCTGCAGAAATCATCATCGCATCTTTTCAAGAGGATGAGCTTACCGATAAGTCTTGGAAGTCTGGCTTCTACAACGTGCTGACCTACGATTTGTTCCTGATTGCGGAGTTGATCTGGCAGTCGGTTGAGGAATACATCTACGACGAGTGTAAGAAAGCTCCTACACAAGTGGAAAAGGATAAGTTGTTCGACAAACTGAACAAGGTTACAAGGATGGGGAACCCGTGGACGTTCTTGACTGACGGATTCAAAGGGGAGTACAACATTTTGAACGAGCACATTGATGCGAAGGTAAGGAAAGAGGCAGTGCAACAAATTTTCAACGACCTAAAATGGTCTATGAACGCTTTACAAGTGAACTTGAAACGAGCTGCATCTGACAGCTTACTGCCTCTGGGATTCAATCAAGAGATTCAGATGAAGTTGGAAGGCCGAACTTACTTGGAAGCAATCAAGAAGTATTGGTTGAAACGGGGACCCAAAACTGTGGATCAAGTGTGCAAGCATGCACAGAACCAGAGTGGAGCAAGATGGATGGAGTTCAAATACAAGATGATGAAGAATCTGGATGATGCAATAGAGATGGAATACCCAGCGGATGAGGATTTGCCTACTCTGTCTTCGTCTTCATCTTCGTCTTCGTCTTCGTCTTCATCTTCGTCTTCGTCTTCGTCTTCGTCGTCGTCTTCATCGTCGTCTTCGTCTTGGTCTTCGTCATCCTCTAGTGGTGCTGGATCCAGCGCAACAGAAACAGATGCCGAAAAACTGGCAAGAGAGAAAATGGAAAAAGAAAAAGCCGACAAAGAAAAGGCTGAGAAGGAGAAAGAAGGAAGCAAATCAGAGATGGAAGGTGAAGGTGGAAGTGGAGAAGACAAAACACCACCCAGTCCAACTGAAGAGGACAAGAAGAAGGAATGGTCAACGGCAGGAATATCCAAGGAGGCCAAGATTGGGTCCAATTACACAAAAGTGATTCGGGCAAAAATCCTTTGGCTTTTATGTCTGCGACATTTGGTAGTTGCACTTGGAAGCCTGTTGCAGTGTATGAAAGATGCTCACAAGGATGCTTCAGACAGGGAGACATTGTACCTGAAGATCAAAGTGCAACAAGAGGAGCATCGTTCTGGGAGTGCTCGTTATGGGAAAGGCCTCGTCAAATCTCCAAAGAGACAGGGATTCAGATGTTGCAAGTTCGTCGAAACGGACCAAATCGTCAACAGAACATGGTGGTGGTGACGTGAATTTGGAACGTGAAAAGTCAAACGGGTGGCAGATATTCTGCAAAAGAGTGACAAGTTTGTTCTCAGAGAAAAGGACAGGGACGAGCCTACTCATGTTCTGGAAGCTCGAATGTTCATTGGAAGCTTCATCGAACTCTGTCGAAACTACGACATCACGAGCCTGTCGTCAGTTACTCATCTCTTGAACATTGCAGTTACGTTTCCTCAAGGGACGTCATTTCAGGACAAGGAAAAGTGGAGGAAGAGACATGAAGAGCTCAAGAAGATGAGAAACGACGTCAATGTTCCTATTGCGGAAGTGTTGGGACTCATGGTTGGACATGAGTTTGGTTACCACAAGTTCACAGACAAGCACCAGGAACTTCAGTTCTGTAACAGATACATTGAGAAGGAGTTCCTGAGTGGAAGTATGAACCTGGCTGGGATTGTTCGTATGACCAAGCTTCTGTATCTGATCAATTCGGAGCCTGACATGATCAAGAGTACCCTGAGTACCATCTACATGAATGCGACCCAGACGGGACAAGCTCTGATTGGTTCCATCATTACGATCATGGGAACAAAGACAAAGTGGAAGTCAGCAAGGGAAAGAGAAAGTGGTGCCATGGCTAACCCATTGGATTGGAAGCTCGAGTCCAAAGAAGACATAGAGATCCTGATGGAAGTGGCAAAGGCTCTGTCTAATACTTCGAGTTCGTTTGGGAATTAGGGAAGAACGAGTATGGGAGACTTCAGTTCTTCTTCATCTTCTTCGTCAAATTATGACAGTAACCAGTATGCAAGAGCTGGTGGGGGATTCGAGATGGGATTTTCAGCAGGTGAAGGGCATGCATTCTATTCAAGCTCGCGGGGCTCTGGAGTACCAGGAGGCATGTATGGGTACCCGTCTGCGCCTGGATATGAAAGCAGTGGCGGTCCAAACCCTTTTCTCAGAGTAGAACTCTGAATAGTCTACCTTCGGCTAATAAGCCTGCTCAAGGACGAGGTCATGGAGGAAGTCACGGTGGAGGACACGGGGGAGGGGATAGAGGGAGACAAGGAGGGAGAGCCAGTCAAATCACCATTCCTATCTACAACCCTCAGAATCCTTTTCCTCATCCGTCTAGGCCACAAGCTCAACGTTATGCGAGGTCTGTGAGGCCGGGGGTCAAGCATCCGTGGATGAGATCGGAAGAACAAGGAACGATGTTCTTTGGAAGGAAGCCAGCATGCATGATCCAGGCGGGATTGATTGCAGTAGGGAACAACCAAGGCCAATGTACCAAACCTGGATGTGACAACAGATTCTGGCACGACTACCCCAACCAAGAAGGGTTTGATCGAATAAGGATCACTGAGGAATACCGGAAGGCGGCCAGGCATTTTCTCATTGATCCGAGACAGACCTTGGATCTGTTTCTTCCGAAAGAACGGGAGGGGCTCAAATACGCGTGGGATGCTTGGCAACAATACAATGAGAAGACGAGAGATGCCAAGGCAGCGAACTCCAAGTACTACCAGGATGAGAAAGAGCAACGTGAACGTCGTGTGCGAGAGGAAAAGGAGAAACGCGATAGAGAATATGCGGACAAGCGTAAACGGGAACGGGAGGATCGAGAACGACGGGATCGTGATCAAGACAGGGACCGCCGCGGTGACCGTGACCGTGATCCCAGGTCTAACTTGGATCATGGTGCTAGTCTTAGTCATGATGACTATAGGGATCGAGACATGTCCGGATATTCAAATCCGACAGCGTTCAGCATCAGTCTGCCACAGGCAGCCCTTCAGAGCATGCTGGTAATTTGCTAGTCTCAGAATCAGTTCAGCACAAGGATGCTGGTGTGTCAGGAGCCTTGCCCGGATCGGCTAGAAGAGAAAGATCTAGTATTGAGGTCATCTCGGACAAGTCAGGTCCTGGACGACAAGAGTTCCAATATACGCTCAAAGATCGGATCAAACAAATCGAGGATTTTCGGAAAGCTCGTGAAGCTCGGGAAGCACATGAATTGCTTGTGTTGCAGGAGGAGGGTCGAGAGATAAAGGCCAAGGCAAGTAAAAAGGCCATAGAGCCTGAGTTCGAGTGGAAGAAGGTTGACAAAACCTTGACTGCGGATGCAAGACACGATATATATTATTATAGGTGTCTGCCGCAGCAACCTGAGGACGCATTCGTTGATACAGACGTTGTAGTAGGACAATTAGATCCGAAACAAGAAAAGGAAACAACGATCAGTGGATCTTTATTAAGGATGACTACGATGGAAAAGTAGTGGAGATTCCCATATATTACTCCCAAGAGGAGATGGCTACCGCAAAAAGACTGAATAAGTCACAAACAAGGGACAACGCTGATTCGAACCAGAAGGCTTGTGAAGCCGAAAGTGCCTCTGGGAAGGCAAAAGTGTGTAGTCATCGGAACTCACATGATCCTGGTTCAGAGGAAGCAAGTCCCGATAAGGGTATTAACAGAAAACAGGAAGCGGAACCGGATCTTGGACAATGACCTCAAGAGAGAGAGAGAGAGAGAGAGAGAGAGAGAGAGAGAGAGAGAGAGAGAGAGTCTGTAGAGACGAACTTGAGTTGTTAAAGTTAAAGATGGGATCAGTAAATGCTGTGGCAAAACTATTGTTCGAATCTTATTCGGATCTACTCTTTACTAAGTTGTGTTTAGAGGGACCAGAGGAAGAATGTAAAGTAGAGAATGGTACCATGGCTTCCATTAATGTAGTAGACCAAGAGTTTATTCAACGATATCAGAACAAGAGCTGGTGGGGGAACCAGTGGGATTTCTTTAAAGGTGGAGGACGAGTCAAGGGAGTCAGTGGAGATGCTCCAGTGACGGATTACTAGTGACGTGTTTCTGAACATCATGAGTCTTGTTGAAAGATGGAACTTCACACTGACAGACTCAAGTTTTGGATAGTTCCGAATTTCGATGGACCAATCCTGCCGGATCTCTCTAAACCGCACGGGCTCAAACAAATGAGCCTCGGAACACGGATCCATACATAAGAAAACCACGTATACTATGGGAACGTGAGGTACGAGATTGAACAAGTCCGGAAGCCTAGTATTGGAGCCGCTTCCTTACAAGTTGTAAAGGTAAAATGGATCACTCATTCACCATGATGATTGTTGATCGGTTTGGTAACCGTCTCTGGAAAAAGATATTAACCGCATTATACACCTGTACTGTAACACGGTAAGGACCGATAACAGTATGATTTCAACTACCAACCGGTTGGTATATATATAAATATATTGCTGTTGACATTCAAGACAACAAAAAAAATTAATTTTTCTGTTTTGGTTGGAATTTCAGTTTTGGTTGGAATTTTGATTTTGAGTGAAAATTTGAATTTTCAAATTAACTGCTATATTCGTCCACAAAATATCGTAAATTTTCGCGAAATGTTACCGTTAAATTTGAAAATTTGAATTTTTGTAACAAAATTGAAAAACTGTCACAAAAATGAAAATCTGACACAAAAATGAAAAAGTAATTTTTGTTGTTGTCTTGAATGTCAACAGCAATATATTAATAAATACTAGTCACGTACTTGGTAGTGGTATTACTAAGTTTAATTAAAGTGTACACTGTGTACTGGGCCCGGGGTCGGAAAAGTTGTGGCAAGTCGGTGTCTGGTGTTTTCAAACTTTCACAGTTGTTGTTTGAATAGGTCCTTAGGCTGTTAAAGTACAGTATTATTATTAATAATATTATTAATAATAATAAATCTTAGCATCAAATTTCGAATTCGACTTTTGACTGATGAGTGTTGGCTCAACAGTTGAAAGGCAGGGCTATTACTGTTAGATAATTAATAAGCCATCGTGGGCCAGGACCTAATGAATAAAGTTTGAATTTGACAAAGCTGGACCATTTTGCCACTGTTTAAAATTATCATACTATGTAAGATTCATATCTTTAAATGTACTTAGTAAATATATATTCTGCAAGCGGCATGATATACATGCACCATATATCAAGTGGCTCACAACTACACATCGTCAACAACAAACACAGCAAAAGCAACCAAAACAGAATCTGCACTTACATCAGGCCAGTGACTTTGAAGGAAGGTCCCGACTTGCTTTTGCCACTGCCCGTCGCTTTTTTGTGGTTGGCGGTGGTGGCCTGGCCGTCGGGCTTGCGTGCTTTCTTCTTCACCGCTCTGGCTGTAATCCGCTTGGCGGAGCTCGCGGCAGGCTCCTCGGCATGGTGGTTGTCCCCGGCAGAAGAGCTAGCCGCCGGCTGGATGGCCGACCTGTCCGCCGGCTGGATGTCCGACCTCTTGGTACCCGTCTGCTTCACGGCAGTTTTGGCCTTGGCAGGGGCCGGTAAGTCCTCGTCCCGAGGTGGCACAAACCGCCCGTTGATTTCCACCTGCGAATCCACCTCACCACCCGAGGGACCCGGCGGGGGCGGGGGCGGGCGCAGCACTTTGTGCTTGATCACCGGGCCGGTTTTTACAGGCTGGCTGGCCGCCCCGGCAGGTCCCGCCTTGGCCACGCCGGGCTCCTGATCTGATACGGGCGACGCAGCTGCTGCTGACTTGGTCTTGGCGGTCCCTTTGGCCATGGAGGCTGTCGTGGCGGCTTTTTTAGCGGACTTTGCGGCGGCTGTGGCGGGCAGCGCACGTTTGGCGGGGCTGGCGGTCGGGGAGGAAGTGTTCGAGTGTGACGTTGTGTCGAGACGCGGTTGTGTTCGCTTGGCTATAATGAGTTTTTTCTTGCCACTGGAAGTGATACTGAGCGCTGGTGCATCACGCTTCTCTTTTGCCTCTTTTGCTGCCACCTGCTCCTGTCCGGCCCCATCCACCTCCACCTCGACCTCCACCTCTCGCTCCCGCTTCTCGCCCTGCCGCCTACTCCGAGAAGATAATGCTGTATTCGTGCTGTTGCTGTTCCTGCCCCGGGCGTGTCCGGCCGGCCCGTTTCTGTCCGGCACGTCCTCACTGGCAGCTTGCGCGGCTGATGGCACCGGCGACGACGTCCCGCCTCGGCGTGCCGCCGCCGTAACCACCACCGAACCCCGCTGCTGCTGCTGGTGCTCGCGCGAGGAGCGCTCGTCGCGTTCGCGGTGCTGGCCGCGGGTCCGGTCACGGTTGGCCGGCCCACCCCGCTTGTCGCGCGCGTTGTCCTCCCCTCTGACTCCACCCCCACCACGTGGGCGGGCGGCCCGCTCCTCAGCCCCCAACCCGTCCTCATTTTTCTCGCGCCACTTGCCACCACCATCACGCATGCGCTCTCTGTCCTGATCTCTCTCCTCGCTATGATCTCGTTCCCCTCGCTGCTCGCGTCCCCGCTCCTCGCCAACCACCGCGCGCTTCCTTTTATCAGCTCGTTCTTCTTTGCCCTTCTCTGGCCCGGTCGGTCGGTCGCGCGCACGGTCTCGGCCGGCCCGGTCAGAGCGGCTATGCGATTGGTCAGACGAGCCGTCGCGCGACTCGTTGGCCACGGGCCGCTCGGACCTGTGGCGGCTATGGTTGAGGTCGCTTGAGCAGGATGGGGATGGGGATGAAGGAGCAGAAGAAGAAAAAGAAGCAGAAGAGGAGGAGGAGGAGGAGGAGGAAGAAGAAGAAGAAGAAGAAGAAGAAGAAGAAGAAGAAGAAGAAGAAGAAGAAGAAGAAGAAGTCTTGTTGCTCCTGTTGCTGACAGCCTTGTCGCGACTGACCACCTGCGCCATATACACCTATATTTTTTATGTACAAACATACATATACATTGATTGCCCAACCCAACCCAACCCCCCCCCTCCCCCCCCCCCCCCCCCCCCTCTCTCTCTCTCTGCCACCACAAACTTGGACTTCTTTCCCGCAGGTTCCATTCGCTCTTCGTCCTCCTCCTAGCAACATACACAGACACATTCCTTCCCATCTTCCTTCGTATCTCCTTCCCTATCTCCCTTCCTTTCTTTCTGCCTTCTACGCTTCCTTCCTTTTCTTTTCTTCCTGTCTGTCTATCTGTCTATCTGACCGTGCCTTTGGCCACAAAGCGTGCCCAACCCGAGCCCGAGCGTTTCTTGTCTTGTCCTTCCTTCTTCTCCTTTCTGCTCTTCTCGCTTCCCGCGTCTGCATGACTGGAAGACGCTTCCGAATTTTCCTGCACAAATCTCGACCAGCGTCCGGCCGTGGAAAAGGAAGAGGAAGACGAAGAAGAAAAAGAAGAGGAAAGAGAAGCAGCAGGACTAGCGTCCTGCTCCGCGCCTCGCGCGCTGCTGCCCCAGTCGCTGTGCCTGGGCATGCCTGTGCTGTCCGGACTCGCTGCTCCGCTGTGCTCGTTGCTGTGCTCGTTGTACCATTTCTCTGTACAGCGCCGGATCACCGCGGCATGATTCACTCGGTCCAACTGCGCCTTCTTCACCACCACTTTCCTTGGCGCCTCTTTATCGTCCTCCCCCTCTTCTTTCTCTCTCGATTTCTTCACAACGACTTTCCTTGGGACCTCTCCCTCATCGTCCTCCGCCGCTTCTTGTTTCTCTCTCGACTTCTTCACAACGACTTTCCTTGGCATCTCTCCC
>WBZZ01005249.1:65000-67500 GCA_019918135.1 Paulinella micropora
TAGATGCATCATATGTGGCTGCAGCCTGCGCCTGTAGTACCAACAGACAGCTCTCCTTGCTCTGCCCTGCACTCACCAGCAACAATTTCCTCTCCGGATGCCTGGCGATCTTGGATGCTGCAGCTGCTTTCTCCCTCTCCTTACTCTGCAAGCAACACACTAGCCTCCCCTACTGAAACGAAGCCTAGCGGAAAACCTGAGTCAGGGCAACGCAATAACTTTTCAAGAGGAGGCTAGTTCGGAGCGTCTGTAATTGTAGTAATAACTGTAGCCTGGTATCTCCCCCCCCCCCCCCCCCCCCTTTCTCTCTTCTCTCTCTCTCCCTCCCTCCCTCCATCCATCCCTCCCTCCGCCCCCCCCCCCCACACACACCCTCTTTCTCTCTCTCTCTCTCTCTCCCTCCCTCTCCCTTCCTCCCCCCCCCCCCCCCTCTCTCTCTCCTCTCTCTCTCTCTCTCTCTCTCTCTCTCTCTCTCTCTCTCTCTCTCTCTCTCTCTCCCCCTTTCCCTCCTCCTCCTCCTTCTCCTCCTCCTTCTCCTCCTCCTTCTCCTCCTCCTCCTTCTCCTCCTCCTTCTTCTCCTCCTTCTCCTTCTCCTTCTCCTTCTCCTCTCCTCCTCCTGTTTTTACTGATTTAATTTTGTAGCGTTGACTTTCTCACGTCAACAAATCTGTGACGGGGCGTGCCATGATTTGAAAGCTCTCTATTCCACCGCGCCGCAGCGTGATGTGGAGAATCATAAATTCAAGTGATGCTGTATCAGGACATGAGTCTGAGACTCTGACTCATCATCTAGACTCGCGGATGTTGCGGGTCACATGATGGTACACCGTGATTCAACTGTACCAAAAGTTCTAAGATGACGTCGGACTCTTGGGAGCTGAGGGGAGTGAAGTAGCCTCATGCCCCGGGCGCCCCCCCCCCCTCCCCCCCCCCCCCCCCCCCCCCCCCCCCCAGGCTGTCAGAGTCACGCCGCCGCCTTTAACTACATCAGGTACAGTTAACGCAGCTTGGTACTGGCGGGACCCTGGCGGTCACTCAGTTCACTCATATGTTCAAACTTGGTCCAATGGACTGAGTCGAACTTGAACCAATCTGTTCTGTTATTAATACCAGACCATATGCTGAATGAATTACATACTAGTGTTATGAAGTTAGGACGGATAAATCTTACTGTATCCGCCGGGCTGTACATGAACAGTCACCGTCACGTCAGTCCAGGCCGCCTCTTTTTAAATTTACCACTTTCCTTCTCCGGTGCCAGTGGCATACTTCGGACAGTCTTCCCACGGAGGCTTATTATCATTCCCCTGTATTAAGACCGGAGGTCTTACCCTTACGAGCTCAAAGGAAAAAAGGAATTTGATATTAATATTGTAATAAAACTGAACACAACTGGTTCAAGGCTAGCCTTCCGACGTCTGTAGTGAAGTTAATAGAAAGGCCCGGGAACTTCAGATTCATGATCATATTACTGGGTACATTCAAATGTCAAACTCAGCCATCGAATCAAGTTTTAGTTAAGGACTCCAGATTTCAGATTAGCGGTCAGATTTCGAATTCAACTAGTGGTCAGAATTCAAATTAGTTCAACTGAATTTAACGGCTATATACGTCCGCAAAATCTATATTATTTTTGCGAAATGTTACCGGCGTTAAATTAAACTAATCACAAGTTTGAATTCTGGCCGCCGCCGCGGCTAATCTGAAATCTGACCGGCCTTAACAGAGTCAAATTTTATGGGCTGCCGGGGGCCGCTGCCAGTGAGTTTGACACTTGAATGTACTCAGTATTAATAATATTGAAACTGACAAAAAACAGTGACTCAAGTTGCGTGACTCGGAAGTAAAAATTAATTTTCACTGAGTCCACTGAACTGTGACACTGAGAGGCTGTTGTAGTAAAGTGACTTTATTAATATATATTAATACTATTAATCATGAGTCTTAGAAATCATCTGTAATTAATAAAATACTTGCCAGTAGTATAATGCCGGTATTAATGGACGTCTATCAATACTTAGTATTAATAACTAGTGAATAAATGCCGGGAAGCTGAAGAAATATTAATAAAATATTAATATCATCAAGTTATTAACAGTGGACAAATTATGATATACTCCTGGCAGTGAAGACTGGATATGCTTAGTAGGCAGAGCGGTGTCTACGAAATTTATTGAGATGGGGTTGAAAAAGAACCCCACGAAGAATGGTCGGGACTAGGGTAGCTTTCCTAGAATATAATATTGCTATGCAAGCCCAAACTCCAGGAGTTTTACGATCGGGCCGGCCCGCGGCGATAGATAGGGAAACACGTGAAATTTCGCCCGTTTTTTTTCCGTGGAACCCAGCCACATGAGGCGGTGAAACGGTCGAAATTTACTTCGGTCGAGGTAGGCGAGAGGCCGAGAGACAGCTCGATCTTATTCTCCTGTCGACAGCGTCATCTTGGCCGTTTCGTGGTGTTCCACCTTGGACTGCTCCACGTTGACTTGCACTTGTG
>WBZZ01005250.1:0-10000 GCA_019918135.1 Paulinella micropora
TCAAATTTTACATCCTCTATAAGTTTTTGCTCTCTGTTCGCCTCCCTTATTAATTCTTCTTGTCTTTCTTTAATGTCGGCATTCTCCTTCCTCTCCATTCTTTTCTTCTCATCTTCGGCCTGTTCTCTTAACTTCTTTTCCTTTTGCTCCTGCTCGTGTATTAGGTCATATTTTTTCAGCAGGTTGTTTTGTATCTGATTGCGGTTCTCGTGTTCAAGGCGATTGAATTCGGACTTAACTATTCGCTCCTTCGTCTTTCGTGTTTTCTTCGTTTTATTGTCCCCTTTCATATATTTCAAAAGCAGTTTAACGATTTGAAGTGTTGAAAGGTCATTCGTTTTCTCGCCAAAGTTGAGATATGCTCGTCTGCCTTTCACTTTGATATATGGTCGGCCATCTTTTGTTCTGTATATTCTGGGGGGCCTTTGTTTCCTCTGCTTCTTTACAACCATTGTATATGTTGGCGAAAAAAATTAATATAAAGTTTAGATTAATACAAATCCACTGTTGGGGTTAGCGAAACTTAACGGCTCCACCTCGTTGCTTGCCGTAGCCTTGTTTGGCCGCCGCCTTCGCTACACGGTCGGCATAAGGCACTCCGACATCGCTGAGAAAAGTAGCGCCCCTTGAAATCAATTGGTTCTTCTTGATAAACCTATTAGCATCCACTATCGCTTGTCCGACTTTTTTCCAATTAACACGGCCTCCTGTTTGTTTCTTTTTTGATTTTCTTTTCCCTCCTGCTTGTGGCATTGAAGGATTGTAGCTGATATTGTATCCCGATGGTTGTGAAATAATCACTGGTGATGTTGGCATCTATATAATGTTCTAAAAAAATAAATAATAAAATTACAAAAATCTTTTATTAAAATTCTGCCTCAGTTCGTCCGATACAGCATCAACATACAAAAAGTTAAATCTCTCTTTGGTCGCCTCGTGATATTTTTCAATAAAGTATTCAAGGTCATATCCGAGGTCCAGATGCTTATATACAAGTTCAATTTTATCAACACTCTGACCTGGAAAAATAAGGAGGTAGTCCAGCTGTTTAATCGCCTCAGGTTTTAGGTCGTTAAGATACTGCGAGCTCATAATCACCTTTGACTTGTAGTGTCTATTTTTTTTCAACAGGTCGCTTACGGACTTATCCCTTAAACCACTGCCCAAATCATCTAACACGAACACGACTTCTGGTGTTATGTATTTGCTCGGCCTCGGTGGTTTTTCGCCTCCCTCCTGTTTCTTCTCTTCCTCTTTACCAAAATAAAGAAACTTTGGCTTCGGTTCTTCTTTCTCGTCTTGAATGATTTCGCCTTCTTCTTGCTCTTCATCGGGTTTATTCAGCTTGTCTAACTCGTAGTCAATCACAGACAGTCCATCCGTTTTCAAATATGTGTATATCGCCATTGGGTTTCCCTTCTTCTTGAAGTGCTTAACCATTTCTTTGTAGATGTGGTCTTTGTGTATCGTGCTGGCAATAATAACAATACGGGTCTTTTTGTCGGCCGTCCTTTTCAGGATTTCAAACAGTGCGGTTGTCTTGCCACTCTTCTTGCGAGCGAGAAGAAATATATTGGCATACGGTTCATCAAATAGGTTATGTCCTTTTGCCAACTTGTCGCCATCTCCGTTTTGCTTGACTGGTTTCACCTTTACATTATTGATTTTCTCCATCACTATATATTTATATTAAGCCAAAAATTCTAAGCATATAACAATTCTTCCAGCTAGCAGGTCAGTCTCAATACTGCCATTGTCTGTTTTAAGCACTCTAAATGTGTATTGACCGTCAGTCCAATTAATAATCCCCAAATTGTAGCTTAGATTGGAAATGTTTGCGGTGTTGCTATCGGCGAATGTTCCAATAATTCCGATGCGGTCCATATGAAGAATTTTTGTTGTCGTCTCCGTCATATCATTCATATAGTGGATAAACTTAACATTCATTCTGGTTGGGGTAAAGTTCATTTGAATGGTTTTGTCAAATGTCTTGCTACCACCAGCAAAATCATTACTCAGAAAAATAATCTTTTGGTATTTATAGTCTGTCATTTGCGATGCCCTCTATACTAATCTTTATAAACTTTTTATTAATTAATATTTCTGCTCGGACTGCTTGTGATTTCTATTCGCGGGTCAGCAATAAAAAAAATGAAAGTTATGTTTATTGTATCCAAAAGGGATGTGTTTTCATAAATAACGGAAATAATATGTGTCGTAGTTTTGATGAACTATTCCGCTAATCTGCTCAAATGATGCCTCGTGGTATAAAGTCTATCTGTATGAATGCTCACTTCTTACTTGAAGATGGGGAAGGAAGGCAGATGCCTATTAATAGTGTTAAAATACCCACATAAGTGTTAGCAACTTCACACGGTAAGTTCTTTTCAGATAGCCTTACAATACAAAGGGTGATGATGGCGATAATGATACCCATTTGAAACAAGTATTTAATAAGTCGGCTGTCAGTTTTTCGCTTAGTCAAACAGCAATCCCAGCTGTCCTCGTAATCGTGGTCTATCTTTTTTTCTTCCTGCTTAATTTGGACATCTAGCACACGGTTTTTGAGTTCGGGTGTGAGTTCTTCCGTCTCTATGCTTGGCGGTGGGTGTAATCTAGGCATTGGGAGGGAATACTGCTGCTCTTAGTTCTGCTAATTGGTTGGTTTGGTCTTGTAATATATTAAGTAAAGTTTTATTTTCTTTTTCTAAATTAACTACTTTTTCCGATAATTGTTGAACCGCCTTAATTAATGGTGCAATAAACTCGGAATAACCTATGCCATAACCGACATCACCACTATCAACACATTTAACATCTTCTGGATTAACACTTACACCCTTCAATTCGTATTCCGCTCTTTGCTTTGGACAGGGAACCATAATTGTTTCTTTTATAAATCCGCCAAAATCTAGCATATCCATTTCTGTTAGTATTTCTTCTAATTCCTGTGCTATTAAGCCAGTCCTACATTTCTTTTTATCATCAATCATACGATAGCAGACTGGATTTAACTTATTAATAAAATCTAAGCCTAAACAATCCTTTATATCTTCTTTTTTTCTCCTGTCTGAATATTGAATTGGATTAGACAATACCCATAATTGTCCATCGCTTGCTTTCAAAGACATTAAAGCAGTATTTGAACCATTCTCCCATATGAACCCACTCGTTGAAGAATTATTCACTCTAAATCTAATAGCATAAGAAGTTAATCCTCCGCCTACTCCTCCCGCTGGTGCTGTTCCTCCACTTAACGATTTACTTGCCCCAGACTGGCTCATATAAATCCCCCATGCTGAATCTCCAATGTCCCACATAAATATTCCTCTCGCATTCGTCCCGTCTGTTTGTCCTTGAATTGCTATTTTTGCCCCATTAGTTGATGCTGATGCCGTTGTTAGCACCCCAGAATATGTAATCCCCGCACTAGCCGTTATCAATCCCGCTGTGCTTATGTTCATTGCCTCAGTGTAAGATATATTGTTTCCAACCGCTGTTCCTGAATTATAATAAAAAGCGAGTTTTCCACCTTTTTGAATTAGAAAGTTTGAACCGCTGTGGCTTGATTTCCAGTTCGTGCCATCAAAATAAGCATCAAAACTTAAATTGACATTGTCGTGTGCCCAATTCAATAATTGAAATGTTGGATAAGCATCCGCCGTTGTTATTGCTTGTAAGTGTGCTCCTGCGACATTACTCGCCGTTCCGTATATTTCTAAACCACCTGTCGCTCCTACTCCTTTCGTTGAGTTGCCTATGATTATCGGTTTGCCTGATGCTGTTGTTATTTTATCACTCGTCGTTAATGTGGTTGTTGATATACCAGCATTTGCCGTTAGTAAGCCCGTTGTGCTACTAATGTCCATCGCTACATTAAACGATACATTATTCCCCACAGCTACTCCTGATTTGTAATAGAAAATAAGATTAGTGGCTTTTTGTATTATAAAGTTAGATGTCGCAGAAGATGATTTCCAAACCCCTCCCGACACATAAGTATCAAACCCTAAATTAATATCATTATGAGCATAATTCCACATTTGAAAAACTGGATGAGTGTCTGCTGTTGTTATTGCCTGTATATGTGGCCCCGCGGGGTCGCTTGCTGTTCCATATAACTCTAATCCGCCAGTTGCTCCTACTCCTTTCGTTGTATTGCCTATGATTATTGGTTTGCCTGATGCTGTTGTTATTTTGTCGCTCGCCGTTAAAGTTGTTGTAGTCATACCAGCAGTTGCCGTTAATGTAGTTCCAGTTATTGTTCCGCCACTTGTTATGTTGTTGCTGTTCATATCTAAGGCTCCGTAAAACCGCATACCGCCAGCATTGTTAAAACGGACAATGTCAGACGAAGCACTTTTATTATCCAAAAGTTTTGAAATATAAAGACCTGCTCCTTTTACATCAGATGCTACATTCGTGAATACATAACCTCTTTGGTTCGCGGTTCCGCTTGCAGCGGTATTTAGAGTAAATAAGAAATATTGGTAATCTCCCGATGTCTGTGAAAAGAATATATCTCCTCCATTTTGGTTTAATATCCTCGCCCCATTATATGTTATATTTCCTCCATTAGTGATGGTTTGATTATTAAAATCGGCATTGTTCGTTAAAGTTAGATATTTTATCGTAGTGCTTGCCCCATTAAATGTTTTACTTCCTGTTATGGTTTGGTCTCCTGTTAGTTTTACATTTTGCCCGTCCAATGTGTCCGCATACCCTTTTGTCGCTCCGTCTGTTGATAATGTCGGAGTTCCAAGGTTGGCTATTTTGCTACTATTACAATCTAGCCCCGAAGCATTTACCCAACCGACTATCGCTCCATCAATAATGAAACTTATTTTTTTCGCATTTATTTCAAAGTTATAATTTACACCCGTGCCCATATCAAGGCAACCGATAGTTCCTATATTGGCTGTGGAGTTAAAAACCACGAAAGTTCCTTTTGTTGTCGCATTCGTTGAATTTCCAGTTATTTCAAGGGCGCTACTAAATGTTTTAATTCCTGCTATGGTTTGGTTTCCTGTTAGTTTCACATTTTGGCCGTCTAATGTATCCGCATACCCTTTTGTCGCTCCGTCCGTTGTTGCTGTTGGTGTGGCCAAATTTGTAATTTTTCTATTGTTTAAAGATAGTGTCGTGCCCGTTGCTGTCGCGATTACATTATCCCCCGCATATAAATCAACATATGACCCTGTTATTTGTATTGGATAATAGGCCGCGGTTGCTATTTTTTGTGCCACAATCTCTCCTATATTTGTCGCCGTATCAAAGGCAATACCGATACCATCAAAAGCGGTTGGAGCAGTAGCACCCCGCACTTCTATTGTTGAAGTAAATTTTTTATTCCCTGCTATGGTTTGGTCTCCTGTTAGTTTGACGACTGCGGTATCTAGGGTGGATACATCAATACCGTCAACAAGATTAACATTTGTTATGCTTTGACTTTTCATATCAATCCCCGCACTCGCATTTATTATACTGCTAAATGTCTTAGTTCCTGCTATGGTTTGGTCTCCTGTTAGTTTAACTACTGCGGTATCAAGGGTGGATACATCAATACCGTCAACCAAATTTACATTTGTTATTGAAAATCCTCCCATATTTAAACTACCCGTCATAGCCGTTGTTCCGTCCTTTGCCAGTTTCGTATCGGTATATGCTTTCGTTGAAGCATCGCCGTCGTAGAATGGCGCGGGCAATCCGCTGATTGCTGTTGTGCTGTTAAAATTTAAAACATTATTTGTCAATGTCATTCCACCACCTGTTGTTGGAGCAAAAAGTATGGACGAGCCGACAATAGTTAGTGGATAGCCCGTGGCTCCACCCGCATCCGACGAATAGATAGAGCCCATATTATTGTTGTAATTAAAGAATAACTTGCCAGTGTTTGATGGATTTGAGTCTTTTACGGCTACATAAGTAGTAAATGTTTTGTTTCCTGTTATTGTTTGGTCTCCCGTTAGTTTAACGACATTCGTGTCAAGAGCCGAAACATCAATACCATCAACATTACCGACATTTGCTACATTAAATCCTCCCATATTTAAATCCCCTATCATCATAGCGAGCCCATCCAATCTAAGAAAAGGAGAAGCAACATTTCGCCATTGCCCAGTGCTGTAAATGAGCAGTTGGTTATCGGCGGGGGTGCCTGTTATGATTACATCACTTAAAGCATCTATTGATTTAGTTGCTATCCTTGTGTCAAAATCTGTATTAGCCCTTGCTGTGGTGTAGTATAAGTTAGTTCCTTCGGTTAAGTTGGTTGTGCTCTTTGTTGCTAATTGAGTGTCAAACCTAGCATTAGTATAATATAAATTGGTGCCTTCGGCTAGGTTAGTGGTTGATTTAGTGGTTAGTCGCGCATCAAACCTACCATCAGTATAGTATAGATTAGTGCCTTCTTTTAAGTCAGTCGTAGATTTTAAAGCCAACCTCGCATCAAATCGGCTATTAGTAAAATAAAGATTTACGGGGTCAGCATCTTCTGGCACCCTATCTGTGTATAAGCCCACTATGTTTGTGTTCGTTAAATCCAGGTTGGCTATGTCCAGACTATCAACCGCAATTTCAGATAAGCCTAAGAGCGATTTGTATTGACTGCCCATTGTATATATTATCTTAATTAAAATATTATATTTAGGAAAATATAGCAACCCATAGCAAGCAGTTATGCCGGGTAAATCTTCGGTAGAAAATCTTAAAATCGCTAATGCGAGGCGAAAGGAAAAGGCTAAGCAGAGAAAGATTGAGAGGGCTAGGGAACTACTAGCGGAGGAAGAGGCTAAGAATGTTAAAGAAATGAACGAAGACGAAAAGATGGACCACGTGTCTAAGAAACAGTTGGCTAAGGACCTCATTAATGGCCGAGACGGTGAGCTAAGTGAGGAGAGCAGTTCGGATGAGGAAGTAGAACACGACTTTGTAGATATCGTAGCCCAACGGGTTGCTGGTATTAAATTGAAGACTAAGCAGAAGAAGGCGAAGAAGGTGGTAAAAAAGAAAGTGGAAGAGGAGAGTGAGAGTGATAGCGAAAGTGAAGAAGAGGAACAGCCTAAGAAAGGTAAAGGTAAGAAGACTGGCCGAGTTAATGTCAATGTTTATAATCAGCAACCCGAGAAACCAAAAAAAGAAACCAATGATGAACTATCGCGGATATTTTTAAAGTTCTGAACCTACCAAAGATAATAATAAGAATAGTAATTAGCATACTCTGGATTGTTGTATGTTAATTCACCTTTTGAATTTCTTATAGCTTTTGCTCTTGCTCTATAATTTCTTCTTCTTTCTTTATCTAAATGGTTGAGATGCGAAAAAAGTCCTATGCGGTCTTTGTAATGATCATATCTGACATCACCGAAATGAATTGTTTTTCCTTTTGGTGTTGTAGTTGTATATTTTTTATTTTTTACACTTGACTTTGAAAATCTCATATTATATAATGAACAAGATAAAAAACCTACCATTAGATGTTCGCTTACACATTATGGACTACCTATATAATCATCGTATGTATGACTTCACTAGTTGCTATGTGTGTGGATTAACTCTGTGTTTAGCGAACCGACAGATTACAGCCATTGATGATAGTTTTGATTGGTTTTATATGTATGAGTTTTGTTCTAATTATTGTTTTGAACTTGAAAAAAAAGAAAGAGCAATATATAAGGATACAGCATTAGGTGTCATTAAGTATTAGGAGGCGATGGATTACAAACACAGCAATCCGCAAAACAATAGCACGGATGAAGTTGTAGATGATGAAGATGAAAGAAAGGAGCAACAAGCACTTGAAATTCATTACCAGAAAAGATTGCCGACTGATAAATGGAATACAATATGGTCTGATAAACCACTTAAACAAGTATTTGTAGATTTGGCGGATATGTCAAAACTTAAAGACAAGAAAGGAAATAAAGGTTATGCCTGGATGTTGTTTTGGATTGACACTCACAGCAGATTTTTAATAATTAAACCACTTAAAAACAAAACGGCGAAAGAAGTTTATATGGCTTTGAAATCAATACCATACACACCTGAAAGCATTACTACCGACAGTGGAAGTGAATATAAAGGAATGGTTAAAGATTATTTCAGAGATAATAATATTGAACACCGGACTGTTGAAATAGGAGACCACCGGGCTCTTGCGATTGTGGATAGAGTTATTAGAACTATAAGGCGGTGGCTTGACATTCTATTTGAAACTAACGGTAATTTTGATTGGGTTTCTTGGATTGATGATATGGTAGATGCTTATAATATGCGGTTTCATAGAACAATTCAAAATAGACCGATTGATGTATTTAAGGGTGTTAATAAAAATAAACAACTTATTCAACGGGATGGTCTAATTGACGAATTTGAAAAGGGCGATAAAGTGAGAAAGGAGTTAAAAAGGAATTTATTTTCAAAAGGGGGAAAGCAATACAGTAAACAAATTTACACCGTAGTAGGCCGTTCCGGTTTCAAATTAATATTAAATTCAGACGAGTTGGTCGGTCCTAGGGAACTATTAAAGACCAAATTTGATAAACCGGCGGACGAAGAAAAACAAATTAATGAACAAGTTAAAGAACTAACAAAAGAAAAGAAAACAAAGGAATTATTAAACCGGGAAGACATACAGCCGGAGAATGTAAGGACGAGCAGGAGAGAAAGAAAAGCAAGAGTAATACTTGATTTGTGAGTGAGAAAAATGATTTAATTAATAGGTAAAATCCATTTGATTGAGGTTGTTCGTGCCCCCAAAACCCTGCTGATTGTTGCCATTGATGGAAAAATCACACATTCTTCATCATCACCAAAACAGACGAGAAAGTATTTCTGGTTTTTCGGTTGTCTGACAGTCCTGTCCACTCTCACCCATCTGTACAAGTCGCCTTCCCAAAATCGTTCATCCTTATTTGAAAGGTGATGATACAATCTCATATTCCATTCGTTTTTTTCTAACTCTTCCAGAACGGTAGAACTCATCTGTACCACTGCCAAATCGTGTCTTCTGTCTTCAAAATAAGGCCTCTGTCTTGGAAAATGATTGGCTAAATTCCAAGCGAATGGGTTGGGTTGATTGTCCGCTTTTCCTTCGCGGGCGGGTTGTGCGACGGGTTCGGGGGCAGGGCCGAGGGCGACTTGGGCGGGGTCGGCTGGGACTTGGGCGGGGTCGGCTGGGACTTGGGCGGGGTCGGCTGGGACTTGGGCGGGGTCGGCTGGGGCATTCTTCAACTCAGCCCTCCCAAGGGTGTCGGTCACATTGTCCATCAAGTCTGCAAAGAGCTCCTCGGTGTCCTTCTTGCTTCTCGCAATCATCCACTTCTTGACTTGGGAGATTTTGGGAGATTGACGCGTGATTTTGGTTTGGGTTGTCAGTTTTTTAGCAATTTCCTTTTTTTTATTTAGGGGGCAAATGAATTTTAGCCGAAAAGTACGGCTATGTGGTCGGCCCGAATATCAAAAAGGTATTCAGGGGGGTGGCAGCCAACTTCACCCGCCATTTCGCTTCGGGAAGCCGGTCTGCCTTGGACAACTTTCAAGCACTACTTGACCTCAACATAATTCAGAACAAAAAAACAAAACCAATATGGATGCCCAATCAATATCTCTAAGCCATCGTTCGGCTCCCGAAACTGATGAAGATGTAGAGCATAGAGTGAAAAGGAGAAAGAAAGTAAATGACTTACTTTTACAAGAAGGACAATTAGAGAAGTTGCTTAGAGATAATAAATTCATTGAAAAGCAAATAGAGTCTCTTGAAGAAAAAAAAGAAAAAAATAATCAAGAGATAAAAGTGTTGAAAAAACACATTAAAAAATTAAAACAAGCAAGAGCAGATGTTGTTGTTTCAAAGCAAGCAACAAAACAATCATCATTCTTGATACAAGAAATGACTAAATATAATAGTTGGATAAATAAAGGACTAAACATAAAGGCAGGAATAACGACCGCAAATGATATAACAGATGTTTTGATGTTGATTTCTAATAAACGAAAGAGA